>CM027121.1:32587122-32835641 GCA_015476505.1 Urochloa ruziziensis | reverse complement strand
GCCGTGGAGTCAACGACTTGATCGATGCGGGGGGGAACGAAGGGGGCTTTAGGGCAAGCTTTGTTGAGATCTGTATAATCGACGCACATTCTCCAATCATTATTATTCTTTTTTCTTACAAGAACTGGATTAGCTAACCAGTCGGGGTGGAACACCTCCTGAATAAAACCAGCAGCTAGCAGCTTTGTAATCTCTGCCCTAATCGCCTCCTTGCGGTCCTGCGCGAATCGACGAAGCCTCTGCTTGATCGGTTTGGCAGTCGGATTGACCTTCAAGGAGTGGTCGGCAAGTTCCCTTGGGACACCTGGCATATCGGATGGTTTCCACGCGAATATGTCGGCGTTTTCCCTCAGGAATTTGACGAGCACTTCTTCCTATTTGGGGTCTAATTCTGCCCTGATGATGGCCGTCTTCTTTGGGTCATCCAGATCTAGAGAGATCCTCTTCAGCTCCGTCTCCTTGCTTGGCGCGATGGCTTCTCTTGCTGGCTTCTTGGCGGGGATCTCCAGAGAGTCCTTATCCACCTCCTGTGATGCAGCCAGTACTTGCTCCATGCGCTTGGACATGTCCATGGCAGCTGCCGCGTTGAGGGTTTCCTGTTCGCATGTGTAAGCGACTCGGATGTCCCCCAAGACGGTGATTACGCCTTTAGGTCCTGGCATCTTGACCTGCAAGTAGACGTAGTGAGGAATCGCCATGAACTTGGCGAGCGCCGGCCTCCCGAGGATGGCGTGGTATGCAGTTTCAAAGTTCGCCACCGTGAACTGCATATGCTCGGTCCGGTAGTTGTTCCGGTCTCCGAAGGTAACGGGCAATGTGATGTGCCCGAGTGGTTCCGCCCCCTCTCCCGGTATCAAACCGTAGAACGCGGATTGGGGGGGACTTAGGTCGAGAGTAGTCAGGCCGAGCTCCTTCAATGTGTTAGCAAAGAGGATGTTCAGGCCACTGCCACCGTCGACTAGCACCTTGGTGAGCCGAACGTTGCGGATCGTCGGGGCTACTACCAAAGCGTGGAACCCGGGCTTCGGTATGAAGTTTGGGTGATCTTCCCGGGTGAAGGTGATCGGAACTTCCGACCACTTAAGGTACTCAGGTACCGGTGGTTCCCTCGCGTGCATGACTTGGCGATGGGTGAGCTTCTGCTGGCGCTTCGTCTCAAACTCCGGTCCGCCATAGATCATGCGAACCACTCGGTCGGCTTCCTGGAAGTCGTCGCCGGGCTCGTCAGTCCGCCTGTCGTCTCGCGGGGAACCATCATTCCTCTTTCTGTAGTGAGGGCCTCTGTTGCCCCCAGTAAAGGCTCGCTTGAGCCCGTAGCACTCTCGTGCCGAGTGCTTGTGCTTGTGGTATGGACATTGCTCATCGAGCATGCGCTGGAAATCCTCTGGAGTTATGAAGGACCGATTAGGCGACCAGAGAGGGGGGGAGTGAATGGGAGCCGATAAAAATTTCTCTCACGAATCCGGCAACTCCCAACTCAACTCCAAATCCTACCAACCGATCTTGCCAAGATCACATAGCTACTGTGAGGCTACTGACCCTAGGAACAAGATCAACACAGCGGAACATGAATCGAACAAATCCAACACGAATCGAATGAAAACCACACGAATCACCAACTCTCAGCCAGGGGCATTTGCACCTCTCTCCAGGGGCGGTTGCACCGCCCTTGCCTACCAGGGGCGGTCACACCGGTATCCGAGGGCGGTCGCACCGGTCTTGCCAGACAGCACGGGAAAAAGGTCAACTCGAGAACGGATCTCCCAAACGGCTTGGAGTTTTGAGACGAAACTTTGGGTAGATGATATACACCTCAAGGAGTGGCTATGCCCCAAAAATCTCGGCCTCTAACTCCCTAGAACTCCGGGAATTTCAAATCTAGCAAAGAACACACCCTCCCCGAGTTCATCCCGAAAACTTCAAATCTAAACCGATTCCCGGCGTTTGGGGGCAAGGGATCACCAGCAAAAGAGGCACAAGGCACTCATACGTGATTCCCCCAAAGAAATCCGAGAGAAAACGGGCTAGAAAGTGAAGAACGAAAATCCCCCAAAAATGGCTCCGAAAATACCTCCGAATGTGGGAAAACGAAAAGGAGCTCGGGAAATCAAATCATGGCACAAAGATGAGCAGCACAAACTCCATCACATAACCATGAATTCACCTATACAAAACTAAGAAAGATTAGAAGTAGTTCTAGGTGAAGGGGATGAAGGGAAAACTAGTTCAAAGAAAAACCAAAGAGAAAAACTAGAAGAGATAACAACCACCACCCCTAGGGGGTCTATTATATAGTCCAAATGGTAGTGCTCGAAAGACTAAACTACCCCTAAGCGATACATACCCCTCAGGGGCGAATATGACATTTTCCGCGAAGATTTTTCTGGCTAGGACACCTTCCACCGCAAGCTAGCTTCCCTCCGACGCAAGCCTTGCGATCACGCCGCGTGTCCTCCGGATCGAAGCTCCTCGACGCTCACGGGCGACCTGCCCAGGTGGGACCGGTCACACCGCCCCTCGGGGGCGGTTGGACCGCCCCTGGCTGGCAGGCCGGGCCGTCGCTACGTCGAGTCCTCGGTCCTTGGTTTTGAGGCCCAAACCAAGGGAAACCGTCCACCGATGATTTTGTGGCCAAATCACCAAACCCCGCGCGCAAGCTTCGGTCGTTAGCCGCCACCTTGCACCGGCTTCTCGTCCGCGTACGAGCTTCGGTTGTGAGCCGCTACCTCGCACCGGAACCACGTCCCCTTGCTCGTTCTTGCCAGCATGTGAACCGCACTTGATCCAACCGTCCACCGGGTCCCTCGAACCAAGCCTACTTGTCTCTCCGCTCCTCGGAGGCCGCCATGGCTAAGACCTTTCGCGCCTGTTCTTCACCTGCACCAATGCAATCAAGCCTCATTCTACACCTGCAATACTTGAGCCAAGGGAAACGTCAATCCACACCACGTTGTCAATCACTCATCACACCAGGAAGCGACCATCCACCGGTCCTCGGACACACCGGGTCCTCAAGTTACCCGGCCTCTGGACCGGTCCAGGGCGGCGACCATATCTCCCTCGCTCTTCTTCTTGCGAGGGTGACTGTCAGTGCGACGATGGTCGTCGTGTTGGTCTTCGTCTTTGCGGCAGTCGCGCTTGCGGGTCGTCTTGTTCTCTTCTTCCCAGCGGCTCCTGAGCTCGCTGAGCTGTTCCTTTTCCGCGATCTCTGCGTCCGCCCACGTGCTAGCGATTCGGAACATGTCATTGACAGTCGCGGGTGGCTTCCGAGTCCACTTGTGAATCAGTCTTCCGTCGGAGATGCCGTGCTGGAAGGCTGTCATAACCTCCTGATCCGTCACGTCCATGATGGAGTTGCGCTTCTCCGAGAACCTGCGCACGAAGTCGTGCAGGGTCTCGTTCTTGCGCTGTCTGATCTGGCCGAGGAGCCGCTTGCTCCCGGGCCTTTCCCAGGTACCGAGATAGTTACCGACAAAGAGTGCGGTAAGCTGATCCCAGTTGTCGATGGCGTCCTGTGGGAGTCCTGCCAGCCAGTTGCGGCACTCCTTGGTGAGCATGATGGGAAGGTAATTTGCCATCACGTCCTCGTCGCCGCCAGCCGCTTGTACGGCGGTGTAGTAGATCTGAAGCCATTGAGATGGATCAGACTTTCCGTCGTACTTGTCGATATCCGACAGCTTGAAGCCTCTGGGCCATGTCACGCTCCTCAAGCGCTCAGTGAACGACTGGAATCCGCCGATCCGACCTCTAGGGCGGGAACCGCTCGGATCCGAGCCGTTGTTGTTCTTGGGGGAGTGCTATCCGTCCTGCGATCCCAGTCCCTGGGCGGGGAACGGGTCCTCCGATAGTTCCGAGTCCTGGGTGGAGTTCGGTCCCGTCGGTAGGTTCTGCTGCGCGGTGGAGTCCGCTCCCTTGGCGGGGTCGGTCGCCTGGGTGGTGGAAGCGCTCGTCCTCATGGCGGAGTGCGACCGCCGTCGTTGCCGCGCCTTGGACTACCGGAGGGGTCAGAGTAGTCTGACTCCGTCGAGTAGCTGCTCCTGTTGGAGTTACGACAGGGATTTCCATGATCCCGATCGTACTCTTCGCGCCGTCGGATTTCCTCGCGATGGCGCTCCTCGGTGCTGTTGCGGATGACGTCCCTCGCGTCTCGATCCCTGTTGATCGTGGTGCGAAGGTCTTCGTCACGATCCGATCCACCGCTGGCCCTGGCGCCGAGACGGACCGGGCTCAGAAGCGACCGTGGTTGCTCTACCCTGCATCTGGTGAACCTGGACGGAGGCGGCCTGCACGAGAGCCCTTACCTTTTCCAGGCCTGGAGTGCTGGGTGGTAGCCGACTGATTTCCTCGTTGATGGTGACGAGGTTCTGGACTGGCGTCTCGTAGACGTCGTATCCGTTGTACTCGAACATGCCGTCGCGCATCAAGTTCCGGGTGCTCCTCCTGTCGTGCCGATCCCGTTGACGACGATGATCTTCAGAGCGTGGTTCCTGGAGTCGAGCGGTGCCAGATCCTGATGCGGTGGCTCCGTGTGGTCGTGCGGCTCTGCGAGTCGCCCGACTGGCGTTGCGTCCTCGACGCTGGTCCCTGGCTTCAGTCGTCTCCTCAGCCGGAGTGACCTCGTCTTCTGACACAGGGTTGGGTGGCGTCGCTGGCGCTACCATGTAGCAGTATGACCCGACTCCTTCCTGCGCGAGGTAATCTTCCTCGGACTCGGAGAAGTCGGATGTGGGCGTGTAACGCTCCAAGCTACTCGGAGTTAACTCTCCGGGTGATCCTAGCAATTCCGGCTCCGTAGAGGCGTCGGACACTGTGTAACCTTCCGGCAGGTCGTCCAGGATTGAGGGTCCCTGTGGGTTTAACTCGTAGGAGTCGCTCCCAGAGAGGGAATCATCCGCCTGGACGATGTCCTTCATCTTCTGCTTCTGAGCAAGCGCGCAAAAGCCAGGGGTCTGGACGGTGATGACCTCAGGGCTCGGGACGCGCGTCGGTTGAGCGTTTACGCTCTGAGATGACTCGGCGACGCGACTCTCAGGAGCCGGATCGGAATCGAGTGATTGTAGATCTGTTCCCGACTGGTTGGGCCTCGCGTTTTGCGATGGACTCAGCGGGGTAGAACCGGCACGATCAGATGCGATCGGACCGGATTGGGCCGTGACGGCCGAAGTCGGCGCCAGAGAGGAAACCTCCGTGGCGATCGTAGCTCCTGCCGCTTGGGTATCCAAGGCGGCGGTGGTGATGTTCCCGAACTGGATCTCGAATCCGTCGACGTCCGGGAGATTGCAGCTGTCCAAGATCTTGACACGATCCATCAAGCTTACCAGATTGATCTCGGCGATATCCCCTACCTGGCGCGCCACTGTCGGTGATATATTCTCCGGCAGTCTTCCACGGGGTGGCCCACGGAAGTGATTTGTATTGCAGGGAAGATCGCAAAGATCGGAAGCAAGATGGTTAGGATGGACAGACACGGGGGTTTATACAGGTTCGGGCCGTCGACTCGACGTAATACCCTACGTCCTGTTTTGGGGTGTTGTATTGAGTGGATTGTATGTCGATGTGAGTTGAGTTGTGGTGAGGTGTTTTGGAGGGGGTCCCTGCCCGCCTTATATATCGGGGGGCAGGGTTACAAGTCGGTTTGTAGCCGATCCTATCTCTAAGGATCCTTTCCTTCTTTACAATAATTCCTATTCCAACTAGAACTTCTCCTTCCAGATCCTTCCTTCGTGCGCCGACTTGTCCCGCACATCATCAGGTCCAGAACGGTGGGCTGGGCCGCCCCCTTTTGGTGGGCTACCAGGCTTGCTCGTGAGGTACCCGGGTACTATATCCCCCACAACTTCGCAAGAGAAAGCTCCAGAAACGCCGACCCTTCAAGAAGAAGCGAAAGGGCTCAACACCATCGGCAAAAGAGCAAAAGCACAAAACACAAATGACGAATCTCCAATTCATTTTTCAGAATACTAAAAGCACTCCCCCTGCTAAAGATGCAACTTCCCCTGAACAAGTGAACTTGTGCGTGCTAAAAACACTAAAAAATGCTCAAAATCCCACAAATCTTGTGCACTCAGCACAGGGGCGGTTAAACCGCCCCTGACAGATGGCCAAACCCAAAAATGCAAAATTTGCACAAGCAAACTCGCAACGATGCCGTTTCAACTCGAAAACCTTCCAAATATGCCCAGCAAAGTTTTCCAATACTCAAACTCTCAGAAACTTCACAAATTTTCAGAAACTTCTTTTGGCAAAGCTCTCCTCAAGTCTCACACAAATCCAACAAATTTAAGCTCAAACACTTTATCACAAATTCAACAAACTTTTCCCCCTTGCAAAATGCTCCAGAAATTCTCCCCCTTGTTGACAATGCACAAATCAAGGAAAATGTACAAATGCAACTACAAGATTCTCAAATATACAATAAGCAATATAAAATGCTACAAGTTAGAGAAGAGGCAAACAAGATAGTTCATCATGTGTCACGGGCATTGCCATCAAGAAGGTAAAGACATATAGTCAATTGACAAAGCCATGATCAAATTGCTCAATTATATCAAAAATGTCACCACATGAGCAAAGTCCAAAACATGAATTATTTAAGCAAAAATAAACTTCATCTCACCAAAAACATGAAAGGACAAGCATTCTTGAGAAAAGATCATTACAAACGCCCAAATTCTATCTCATGTCATGTCAAAGCACGGAGCCATGTGTTCACTTCTCAAGGGAGACTTCTCCGGCAAACAACATGCAACCGCTTAGCACCCATGTGTGCAAGTGTGTGCAATGGTGAAAGCATAGAGACATGAGCATAAATATTTTCAAACAAATCCTTTTCTCATCTTTCTTCTTTCATGCATAGACATCTCATTTTTCAAGTTTTTCAAATTAAGCATGGTACATGAAATGTCTTTGCGACAAAAAGAAGCTTATGCTCCTCCACAAGATAAAACATGGGCTAAACATTTACAATGACAAAGGTCTTTGACCCAATTGAAAAGAATATCACATCCTAGCATGATCTTAAGCAAGATATAGCCATTTCGGCTCAAACAAGACATGCAAAGACATTTACTCATGGGTGAAAGAGTTTAAGTTCAGTTTGTCATTTTAATTTAAAAAGGAGACTATCTCAATAGAATATATATCAAAACCATCAAGAGCATAGCCATCCATACAATCAATCGCTAGCCAGCCTGCCTAAACTCTAAAATGTAGCAAGTTGTAGCAATCACTTTATTTAGGAGAAGCTTATCCTAAGATATGATACAAATGCAGCATGATATATCACAAGATGCAAAGATGAAAACTATACATCAAGATACAAAAGCAGAAAAATGTACATCAAGATACAAAGATGGTACAAGAGTATACATATGCTACAAGAGAAGCCTCCAAAAATCAGCTCAGAAAAACGCACACACACCAAGTTCCCCTCGCAAGCGGGTGAAGGTAGCTTGGTCAAGTGGTTTGGTGAAAATGTCTACAAGTGGTTTTGGGTAGAAACATGGGCAAGCTCAATATCTCCTTTCTCCACATGATCTCTCAGAAAGTGGTACCTCACTTCTATGTGTTTGGTTTTGGAATGAAGCACGGGATTTTTGGCTACGCTTATGGCACTGGTGCTATCACAAAGAAGTGGAACATGGGACATGTCTAAACCAAAGTCTCTTAAGGTGTAGGTGATCCAAAGCAACTGGGAACAACAGCTAGCAGCAGCAACATACTCGGCTTCTATGGTGGATTGGGCTACACTAGACTGCTTGCGAGAAGACCAAGTCACAAGAGACGAACCAAGAAACTGACACTGACCAGAAGTAGACTTGCGATCAACATGACACCCAGCAAAATCCGCATCAGAAAAACCATGGAAAGCAAGTGAGGAATCAGCATAATACCAAAGACCTAGCACAGGAGTAAACTTGAGATACCTGAAAATCCGCTTGACGGCCTGACGGTGTGAGGTCCTCGGTGAAGCCTGAAAACGAGCGCACAGACACACGCTGAACTGTATGTCCGGCCTCGTCGCCGTCAAGTAGAGGAGGGAGCCAATCATGCTCCGGTACTCCTTCTGGTCCACTGGTTCTCCGTCCTCATCCGCATCCAAAGCTGTAATCGTACTCATCGGTGTAGTCATCGGCTTGGAGTCGCTCATGTCGAATTTCTTGAGAATGTCCTTGGTATACTTGCTTTGGTGCACGAACGTCCCATCCTTGGTTTGCTTGATCTGCAGCCCGAGAAAGAACTGCAACTCTCCCATCATCGACATCTCAAATTCCCTGCTCATATCGTCTGCAAACTTGGCAACAAGATCGTGAGAAGAGCCACCCAAAATGATATCATCCACGTAAATCTGAATGATTAAAAGATCATCGCCATTCCTCAACAAGAAGAGTGTCTTATCAACCTTTCCCATCACAAACCGCTTGCTCAACAAGAACCCCCTCAACCTGCCATACCACACTCGGGATGCTTGCTTTAGGCCATATAAAGCTCGGTGGAGTTTGTACACTCGGTGTGGGTATCCCTCACTCTCAAAACCCGGGGGCTGCCTCACATACACTTCTTCCTCGATCACCCCATTTAGAAAGGCACTCTTCACGTCCATTTGGTACAACTTGAATCCTTTAGCAACAGAGGATGCTAGAAGGATCTGAATTGCCTCCAAACGGGCAATAGGAGCAAAGGTCTCCTCATAATCTATCCCCTCCTACTGCGAAAACCTTGAGCAACCAACCTCGCTTTGTTTCTCACTATCTCTCCACCCTCACCTCTCTTGTTTTTGAAAACCCACTTGGTTCCTATAGGATGGTAATTTGGAGGTGGTTCAAGTAACTCCCACACCTGGTTTCTCTCAAAGTTTTCAAGCTCTTCATGCATGGCATTGACCCAATCAGAATCAGATAAAGCGTGTCCAACATTTTTGGGCTCGAAAGACGCAACAAATGCAGAATGAGCGAAATGAGAGATGTTCTGTGACCTCGATCGTGTAGTGTGTTCATCCAAGTTCCCGATGATCTTCGAAGGTGGATGATCCCTCTGTACCAACCGGGGAGCTTCTCGGCTCGAGATTGCCTCCCCCTCAACATCAGCTTCCACTTGAACTTGATCATGTGCGCGACTCGACGAAGGTGTAGCAGTGGGCTGTCGTCGAACGTCGTAGTAGTAGTGGAAGTAGAAGGTACACGATCTCCACACGGTGCATGATTCTCCTCATCATCTTCCTCATCAAGCCGTTCTTCCTCAAAGATGGATTGTCCCAACTCATCATCACCTGCACACTCAAAGACTGAAGAGCTACACGGAATGGTCTCGTCGAAAATGACTTCGCAAGTCTCCATGATTTGGTTAGTTTCAAGATTGAGCACACGATATGCTCGAGAGTGATTAGCATAACCAAGAAAAATTCCATCCATCGAACGAGACTCAAACTTGTCCAAATTTCCTTTCTTCAGAATGAAACACTTGCAACCAAATACACGAAAGTGACTGACACGTGGGGAACGACCATGGAAAAGCTCATAGCAAGTTTTCTTCTTGAAAGCATGAAGGAAAATCCGATTCGAAACATGACAAGCTGTATTCACCGCCTCTGCCCAATACCTCCTAGGAGTCCTATGCTCATCTAACATCGTCCTAGCCATCTCACAAAGCATCCGATTCTTCCTCTCAAGAACTCCATTTTGACAAGCAACATATGGCGAAGAATATTGATGTTCGAGACCAAGATCACGACAAAAGGCATCAAAACGAGTGTTCTTAAATTCCGTACCATTGTCACTGCGTATAGCTCTCATGGCATCACCATTACTCTCGTTTTCAACCTCAAAATCAGATCTCGAACAAAATCAAATGTCTCATCCTTCGACGCCAAAAAGAACACCCAAGCATACCGAGAAAAATCATCCACAACCACAAGAACATACCACTTCCCACCAACTGAACGAACGCGAGCAGGACCAACCAAGTCCATATGCAAAAGCTCCCCTGGACGCTCAGTCATAACATCTGTCAAAGGTGGATGGGAAGCAGCAACCATCTTACCGTGCTTGCAAGGTGCACAAACCAAATCTTTCTCGAACTTGAGCTTGGGCAATCCTCGGATAAGGTCAAGAGCACTCAAGCGTGTGAGTAAATCAAAGCTCACATGACCCAATCTCCTATGCCACTTTCAAAGCTCAGAAGAAGTACCAGCGATCAAACACCGTGAAGGACCAAAAGATCAAGAAAAATCAGCACGAAAGATCTGTCCCTCGGGAATGATCATACACACAAGATCACCTCGAGAATCAAGAATCCGGGAATCACCACTCTTAAACCGAACCTCATAACCCTCATCAAGAAGCTGAGAAACTGAAAGCAAATTAAAACCAAGATTCTTGACAAGAGCAACCCGTTTCAACATAAAACTGTCACTCACCTGAATAGCACCTTCAGACAGCACTCTACTTCTACCATTATCCCCGAAAGTGATGTACTGCCTGGACAACACCGGGGTGAGACTGGAGAACCACTTCCTATTACCTGTCATATGTCTCGAACAGCCATAATCCATCAACCAAAAGTTCTCCAAGCCTCCCACCTGCACAATCAAAAGCAGGAACGAGAATGAGCGAATGACTCGACACTTGGGTTAGCACAAAAAGAGTCAAACCAGTGTCGGGCCATCTGCTCAAAAGAGGGATTAGCAAAATCAACTCTACCACGTGAAACCCTCTCGTCTCTCACCATCGGACCTCTAGCACCACGCGGGGGAAAACGTGGCCTAGACTCTCTCCTAGCCTCAAAGCTACAGTCAAACCTCCCTGAACTAAACTGACCACGAGCAGGAGGCTGCCTAGCAAAACCACTACGAGCTGAAACACCACGACTACCCAACGAGGGAACTGTACGCACAAAAGCCTCTCCTCTTGACAAGGGTGAACGAGACACAGGCACACTACAGGAAGAGTAGTACCTGTCCCTGTTCCCCATCTCCTTCTCTTGTCTCACCTCCCTCTTCTTCCTCCAGCAAAACTCCTCAATGTGTCCATCCCTTCCACAATGCTCACAATGGAAGCGGACTGGCTTTGGCTTTGGGGTTTCTCTCGGCTCTCTCTTCTGGTAAACCCCACTCCTCACGAAGGCTACCCTTTTCTGGAAGTTGTTTGTCTTAGGGGGAAACTTGGGAGGATCAGGAGTGGTGTCAAGCTTGTTCAATAGGTGGTTGGGTTTGGGTGTGAAGTTGTTTTTGAGAATGGCTTTCTGTGGGGTTGTGGGAATGTTTGTGGTGGAGTTTTTAGGTTCTCTCTCTTTCTCACCACTACTCTCACCAGCTTTCTCAGAACCCAGACCATGACCATCGGCTCTCTTAAAACCAGCAATCAACATCTTAAGCTGAGGCTCGCGACCCGACAACCAACCCAAACACTGTCGCAACTCATCATTCTCATCTTGCAAACGATCAACACATTGTTCTAGCTCAACATTCTTCAAAGCGACAACATCACAAGCAAAACAAGAGTTTGCAATAGGAGATTTCAATTGAGCTTCAAGCGAACTAATCATGGTACGAGATTCAAGCAACTGAGCATGTAAAGCAGGACAAGAAGTACAAGCACCTAGCAAAGAAGGTCTAGACTTCAACTCAGCAATCTCAACCCTTGAATCTTCTAGATCATCTAAGCATGTCATGTGTTTTTCCTTAAGAACAATCAGATCAGCAAGATGCACATCACAGAAGGAGCACTCAATCTCATCAGAAACAACAGGAGCATCTTTCAACACAGCAATCTTTGACTCAAGCTTAGCTGCTCTCTCCCTAGACTCGCAAAGCAAAGACTCAAAGTCCATCGCCTTCTTTCCAGTCTCAGAAAGTAAGGTCTCAAGCTCAGCTACTCTCTCCTTCGACTCTCCTAGCAAGGATCTAAACTCTCTCTTTTCCTTGTTGGTCTTCCTAAGCACATCATCACGGTTATCGACCAACTCCTCTAGTCTAGCAATTTCCTTACGCAAAGAGGTGGGATCGGTCAATACCTCATCCTCAGAGTTGGAGTCGGAGTCGTCCTTGCTCTTCACGGAGTCGGGCGCCATGGTGCAGTAGTCGACGGCGGCGAAGGAGATGCCGTTGAAGTTGCGGTTCACGTTCTTCTTCTCCTTGCGGTGGCCGCGGTCTTCATCTTCGCTGCTCGAGCTTGACGACGTGTTGGTGGAGCTTGTGTCGATGTCGCTCGCATCTGCCACCATCGCTCGAGATCAGTTCTTCTTGTGACCACCGTGCTTGTTCTTTGACCTTCTCTCTTCCTTGTTCTTGTGCTTGGAGCGGTACTCGTCCTTGGAGCGGTGCTTGTGGTCATCTCGCGGGCGGTGCTTGCGGTTGTAGTCGTTCTTGATCTCCTCGGGGCACTCGGCGATGAAGTGGCCCATCTTCCCGCATTTGTACCACGTACTCCCGGCACGCCTCGAACCCTTCCGGTTCTGCTACATGCGCTCGAACCTCCTCGTGAGCAACGCGAGATCCTCCTCGCTCAGCACCTCATACTCCTCATCTGGAAGAGACACAAGAGAAGACAAAACAAAGTGTATGGAAGTATTAGCATGTCCATAACCAGAGCCACCGACTAGAGCCAGACCATGGGGATCAGTCAGACTCTTAGCCTTGGCAAGAAACCGTCTATCAACCTCTGAAGATTTTAACTTGGAGAAAAGCTCATCAACCATCAAAGTCTCATAGTTAGCCGACTCCATGATCGCCTCAACCTCGGCACCCCACACAGATCTATCAAGTGATTGCAAGAGCTTGATAGCTCTGTCATGATCCGAGTATGGGAGCTGGGTGATGTTGGCTTTCATGTTGTTGACTATGGCAGTAAAGCGCTGAAACATAGCATCAACTGACTCACCCTGCAACTGCTCAAAGTTCTCATACTCTCTGCGATACATCGAGAAAAGCCTAGCCTTCACATGGCTATCACCACCGTGGGCTACCTTGAGCTTCTACCAGATCTGGCTAGCTAGGTCCTCGCCCAAAACTCGCTCAAACTCCTCAGCCGACAAAGCACGGAACAAGTAATCGACAGCTCTAGCGTTTGCCTCGAACTTAACTTTCGCATCCTGGGCATCTAAGTTAGTGGGATTGACATAGTGTTCATCTTTGGTCACATCCCACAACAACTTTCCTTTGCCTCGCAAGAAAGCACCCATACGCGCGACCCAATTCGGATAGTTCTTCCCATCGAAGTGCGGAGGCCCGGAACCCCGATCTTGGTACGCCATCTTTGGATCTTAGACTGGTTAGAGTCGCAAAGACCCGTAACCAGCTCTGATACCAATTGAAGGACCGAAACGGCGACCAGAGAGGGGGGGGGAGTGAATGGGAGCCGATAAAAATTCTTTCCAACCAATCCGGCTATTCTCCCAAATCAACTCCGACGCCTCCGAAAGCGATCTTGCCAAGATCACGTAGCCACTGTCAAGCTACTGACCCTAGGAACAAGATAGACGCAGCTGAACTCGAATCGATCGAAACGAACACAAACCGAACCAAACCAACTCGACCCTTGTGCTGCCAGGGGGCGGTTAAACCGCCTGGGGGGCGGTTAAACCGGCCTGCCCTGGGAGCCTCGGGAAAAAGTCAATTCGAAAGTGGATCTCCCAAACCGCTTGAACTCTTGAGACGAGATTTTGGTCAGATGATATACACCTCCAGTGGAGTGTTTTCCCAAAGATCTTGGCCTCTAACTCACTAGAACTCCCGAAATCGCAAATCTAAGGAAGAACACCATGACCTCGAGTTCATCCTGAAAACTTCAAATCCAAAGTGATTCCCGGCGTTTGGGGGAAAGAGATCACCAGCAAAAGAGGCACAAGGCACTCATACGTGAATCCCCCTAAGAAATCCAAGAGAAATCGCCCAAGAAAGTGAAGAACGAAGATCCCCCAAAAATAGCTCCGAAAATACCTCCGAAAATAGGAAAAGGAAAAGGAGCTCGTGGATTCAAATCATGGCACAAAGATGAACTGAACAAACTCAATCAACAAACCATGAATTCACCTATACAAACTACGAGTGATTCGAAATAGTTCTAGGTGGAAGGGATGAAGGGGAAAACTAGTTCATAGTGAAAACCAAAGAGATAACTAAAGAGATAGCAGCCACCAAGCCCTAGGGGGCCTATTAGTAGTCCAAGTGGTGGTGCTCTAAAGACTAAACTACCCCTAAGTGATACATACCCCTCAGGGGCAAATTTAACATTTGGTTTCAGATATTTTCCGGCTGGGACACCTTCCACTACAAGCTAGCTTCCCTCCGACGCAAGCCTTGTAGTCACGCGGACGTTAAACCGCCCCTGGCTGATGCCACAGCCCAGTGGCCCATCTTCGCCACGTCGAGTCCTCGGCCCTGGTTTTGAGGCCCAAACCAAGGGAAACCGTCCACCGATGATTTTGTGGCCAAATCACCAAACCCCGCGTACAAGCTTCGGTCGTTAGCCGCCACCTTGTACCGGCTTCACGTCCGCGTACGAGCTTCGGTTGTGAGCCGCTACCTCGTACCGGAACCATGTCCCCTCACTCGTTCTTGCCACCATGTGAACCGCACTTGATCCATCTGGCTACCGGGTCCCTCGAACCAAGCCTACTTGTCTCTCCGCTCCTCGGAGGCCGCCATGGCAAGGACCTTTCGCGCCTGTTCTTCACCTGCACCAATGCAATCAAGCTGCATTCTACACCTGCAATACTTGAGCCAAGGGAAACGTCAATCCACACCACGTTGTCAATCACTCATCACACCAGGAAGCGACCATCCACTGGTCCTCGGACACACCGTGTCCTCAATAGTGCCTGTCGGTATAATCGTCCCACTTGGTGCAGTGTAGATAGGTAGCAGTGCCAACCACCACTGAGACGCCGGGAAGAAGAGGACGAAGTGAGCAGCCGTGTCGCATGCGGACACTTCCCAAAAAACATGATTGCCTGCCTTCACCCAAGCAGATGAACTCACGGACATCACTCGTTTCGAAGATCTGCTCTTCCAATACTTGTGTGCGCAACAACTAGAACGGGGAGACTAGGATGCAGCAGAAGTCTGGTACACTAGTCTTGCGTTTCCAATATGAGCTACCCGCATCTCAAGCGAGTCTTGCTTTTTATAGTCGACTCCAGAAGCTGAACCGGTGCATGAGATCAAGAGACATGCAGAAGTAATGCTTATGGAAGAAACTCTCGTCATCAAAACTTCTGTAACTCTTCCCATTAGAAGCTAGCATGTAACTCCCTCCATTAGTAGCCAGCGTGTAACTCTGATAATTAGAGAATGAAAATCCAAAACTCCCAACGTTAATTGCCTTACCAACGATTAATTGCTTTGAGTTGCACAAGACAACACACGCTAGCATTAGGCACAACACGGTCCAAACTATGTACGTACACATTGTTTATATGAGTCTTAGAATTTATTTTTAAATTATTAAATATTATATGGGTCAAGACCACAATATATCTAACAATCCCCACCAAATTCTTAAACACGTATTAAACAATCTCAAGTCCACAGTTCTTCGATATACTAGGGTTCTAGTGGAGACTATTAAGTTGAACATCCACCTAGAACAAGGGTGACACTCATTCACAATTGAACAATGGACTATGCCTTGAATTGATAGTTTTGTGCGAAGTGAGTTTCACCAAAGTTCTTTTCTAGTACTAGGTTGATACTAGCATTCCCTTTGGTTGAAGCATATAAGTCACACTTCGAGGTCTTTCATGAGTCTCTAGAGATTACCCAATCTCATAGACTGTGACTAGTAGTCAACTCACGTAGGTGTGATCCTGAAAAGATGTTTCTGCATGTCAACATCTTTGTTTCAAATAAGCCACTCGGATCACATTAAGGTTTAACCAACCTGCAGTGCAGAATAGAAGAGGATGCATCTACACCAGAGTGGGTCTGTACGAAAGTACTCTCCTTATGAATTAGTCAATAGCTTGTTTCGCCACCCTACTTCATGGGATCTCTGATAAAATAGAATGGGTTACCACCATGACATAACTCTCATGTGGGTCTCAACCCCATCTCCCGCGATGCCTTGTCAATCACATTTCACGATCTGCCAGATTCCTAGATGTTTGGACATAGTCCAATGCTATCACTCCGGAGATTCTCAATTTTCTGATAGACTTTAGCCTCCTTTTAACATGCCTGGAAGAATTCATGTTGTTCATAGAAGTGTCCACCTTGACCATCGTCGTTTGATTATCACAGTTCATTAGGATAGCTCATATTGGTTTCTCAACTACCAGCAAATCAGCCACTCGGCTTCAACTGTGGTGGTATCCAATGTTGTGAGTTCTGCTTCCATAGTTGACCTCGCTAAGATGGTCTGCTTTCAAGACTTCCAGGAAATAGCACCACCTCCAAGTGTAAACACATATCCACTTGCAGCTTTTATCTCATCAACATCATAGATCCAGTTTGAGTCACTATAGCACTCCAATAGCTTAGGATGCTAGTCACAGTGAATTCCATAGCTCATGGTACCTACTAGATAGCACATCGCTCTTTCAATAGACCTCCAGTGATCATCTCTTGGATTTGAAACGAATATGCTCAGCTTGCTCACAGCAAAAGAGACGTCAGGTCTAGTAGCGCTAGCTAGATACATCAGCAAGCCAATGATTTGAGAATATCTCAACTGATCCCTTGCAATCCATTGGTTTTTCTACAATATCACACTGGAATCGTAAGGCGTTGGAGCAGGCTTGCAGTCACTATAGCCAAAGAAACTCAAGATCTTCTCCATATAGTGGGATTGCAAAAGTGTAACCCCACCATTGCCTTCTCTTAGCAGCTTAATGTTCAAAATCACATCAGCCGCTCCCAAGTCTTTCACCCCAAAGATTCGAGATAGAAAACTTTTAACCTCCCCAATCACATTGAGATTAGAACCAAATATCAATATGTCATCGACATACAAACACATGATCACTCATTCTCCCCCACCAAAGTGGTAGTATACACACTTGTCGGCTCCATCCACAACAAAGCCAGCTGACGTGAGAGTCCTATTAAACTTCTCATGCCACTACTTAGGAGCTTATTTGAAGCCATACAAAGATTTTAATAACTTGCACACCTTTCCTTCATTGACCACCTACTACATATCCATCAGGCTGATCCATATAAATTTCCTCATCCAACTCCCCGTGAAGGAAACTCGTCTTAACGTCCATCTAATGAACGAGAAGACCATGTGAGCCAGCCAATGATACTAGTACTCGAATCATGGTCAGTCTAGCAGCTGGTGAGTAAGTGTCAAACAAATCTTCACCTTCTTTTCGGGTATAACCCTTGGCCACAAGCTTTGCCTTGTACTTTTCAATAGTATCATCAGACCTAAGCTTTTTCTTTAATACCCACTTGCACCCTACGGGTTTGCACCCACATGGAAAATCAACGACCTCCCATGTCCCATTAGACATTATGGAATCCAGCTCACTTTTGATTACTTCCTTCCAATAGTCCACATCAGGAGATCCATAAGCCTCAACAATGGTTCCTGGAGTGTCATCTACAAGGTACACATCAGCAAAATACTTTGCAGTCCTTTGTCTCTTACTCTTTCGACTTAGTTCATTATCATCCTTCTCACGATTCTTCTCAAGTGGTTGTTCATCATGTTCTACTGCATCATTATGTTCTGGGGTTTTCACACATTCAGGACTAGAATTGCTAGATGTTTATTTCATAGGAAAACTGCTCTCAAAGAATGTGACATCTCTGGACTCTATGATTGTACCAACATGCATATCAAGAACTCCAGATTTATTTATCAAGAACATGTAACCAACATTGTGGAAAGCAAATCCTAGGAAGACACAATCAACTATTTTGGTTCGAGCTTGCGTTTCTTAGCTTTTGGCACATAAACCTTTGCCAAACATCCCCAAGTATACAAATATGCGAGCGCTAATCTTTTCTTCTCCCATTCCTTAAATGGTGTCTGCTCTTTGTTTTTCATAGGAACTCTGTTGAGAGTATGACATGCAGTCAACATGGCTTCATCCCACCATTCCAAGGAGAGACCCGCTGTCTCTAACATGGCGTTAACCATCTCAGTTAGAGTTCAGTTCATCCTTTCAGCCACTCCATTTGACTGAGGAGAATACGGTGGTTTTCTCTTATGAATAATGCCATGCTCCTAACAAAACAAATTGAACTCATCCGAAAAATACTCTCCACCTCGATCCGATCTAACATGTTTAATCTTCCTTTCAAGTTGATTTTCAACTTTGGCCTTATAGATATTGAAAAATTGTATTGCCTTGTCTTTAGTTTTAAGCAAATACACATAGCAATATCTTGTAGAATCATATATCAACGTCATGAAGTATCTCTTTCCTCATTTAGTCAACACACCGTTCATCTCGCACAAATCAGAATGAATTAATTCTTGAGGTGCTAAGTTTCTCGCCACAGCAACCTTATGAGGCTTGCGCAGTTGCTTAGATTGCACACATATTTCACTTAGAATTTTTAATAAAAGAGAAATTTGGAATTGAATTAGCTGCAACATACAACCAAAATTAACATGACAAAGTTGTGAATGCCAAGTATTGGACTCATCATCATTATAAACATGATTCACAACTCTATTACAAGAGTCTGATAAAGATAAATGGAATAAACCATCACGGTCATATCCTTTACCAACAGAGGATCCAAACTTAGAAACAACACACTTGTTTGACTCAAATACCAACTTAAAACCATGCTTACAAAGAAGGGATTCGCTAACAAGATTTTTATTTATTAAGGGGACATGTTGCATGTTCTTCAGCCACACGGTCTTTCCTGAAGTAAACCTCAGTTCGACCATACCAACACCATGAACAGAAGCATTTCAAGTCGTTTCTCATCAACACGGATCCAGTCCTCATGACCTGGTAAGATTAAAACAAAGAGTAGTCAGCACACACATGTACATTTGCGCCGGTGTCAACCCACCAATTTGGTAAATGACAAACTAAAATAACGGTAGCATGATTACCATAGCCTGATGTTCCCATCTCAGTGTCGCCAATGACAACATTAGCATACTTCTTCTTCCTATGTTGCTGCTTGTCCTTGCGGTCCTTGTAGTCCTTGGCCCAATGGTCAGGACCACTGCACACAAAGCACTTCCCCTTGTTCGTGTTCTTTTTGAAGTTGGTAGTCTGAGTAGCCTTCTGTTGAAACTCAATTTTTCCTTTACCATTATTCTTGTAGGATTGGAAGTTCCTCTTTTGCACCACATGAGCGCTAGAGCCACCCTCATTGCCACGTGCATGTGTGTCCTTTGCTCTCGCCCTCTCCTCAACATCAAGAGTGCCGATAAGATTGGCTACAGTAAACTCCTGCCTCTTTTGTTTTAGAGTAGTAGCAAAGTTCCTCCATGAGTGAGGTAGCTTGGCAATGATACCGCCAGTCACAAACTTATCCGGCATCTCACACCTGACATTCACAAGGTCTTTTGTAAGTGTCTGTAACTCATGAGCCTATTCAACCACAGAACGATCATCGACCATCTTGTAGTCACTAAACTGTTCCATGATATATAGCTCACCACCCGCATCAGATACCCCAAAGTTTGCCAAAAGCGCATCCCAAAGCTGCTTGTCAGAGGGATACCGCATATAATTATCGACCAAGTTCTCTCCCAGAACACTAATCATGACTCTTGTGAACAAGGTGTTAGCAGCCATGTTCACCCTATCCTCTTCGACATCGACAGTGTGCGGTCCAACAAGACGCTCACGGGTAATGAACCAAATGCTCATAGCTGTGAGCCACAACTCAAGTATGCCAACCCATCTATTGTAATTTGTTCCATCAAAGATGTTCAGTTTGAGTTGCTCAACAAAACTAAATACCGAAAAAGTCTTGTCACATTTTTGGATTGTTGGAGAATTAGGCAATTTCAATAATACTTTAATCCAGAAAAAGATAAACATAATATTTGTGACATCAGACATGTGCACGTGTGATCCAGTCATGGCAAACATGTATAGAAAACCAGCTATCATGATTTTGATCAATAACTTTACTAAAGCGATGGATACATACCCAGCGGCAGAGCCAGATGCAATAGTCGAAATAGTGCCTGTCGGTGTAATCATTCCGCTTGGTGCAGTGCAGATATGTAGCTGTGCTGATCACCACCGAGACACCAGGAAGAAGTGGACAAAGTGAGCAGTCATGTCGCTTGCGGACACTTCCCAAAAACTTGATTGCCAGTCTTCACCCGAGCAGATGAACCCACGGACAGCACTCGTTTCGCAGACCTGCTCTTCGAGTACTTGTGTGCGCAAGAATTAGAACGGGGAGACTAGGATGCAACAGAAGTGTGGTAGACTAGTATGTATATGAGCTACCCGCATCTCAAGCGAGTCTTGCATTTTATAGGCAACTCCAGAAGCTGAACCGGCACGGTGCATGAGATCAAGAGACATGCAGAAGTAATGCTTATCGGAAGAAACTCTCGTCATCAAAACTCCTGTAACTCTCTCCATTAGAAGCTAGCATGTAACTCCCTCCGTTACTAGCCAGCGTGTAACTCTGGTAATTGGAGAATGAAACTCCAAAACTCCCAACATTAATTGCCTTGAACCAATGTTAATTGCTTTGAGTTGCACAAGACCACACACGCTAGCATCAGGCACAACACGCGGTCCAAACTATGTACGTACACATTGTTTATATGAGTTTTAGAATTATTTCAATTATTAAATATTATATGGCTCAAGCCCACAATATATCTAACACTAATGACTAGGGTGTGATACCGTAATTTCCTTAAGCCATGGTGCATTGGGGTTTGTAAGATATTCACTTGATATGCTGTGGCATCTCCAGGTGAATGATCTTTGGGCTACTAGAAAGGAGGACACCCAAAGATCTGTTGGCCCTGCACTCTTCCATTATTGTTCTGTGACAATTCTGTTTTCGATTCATGTCCTTGCGCGCAGCACTAGCTGTTCTTCCAACCACCAAAGTAATAGCAAAACCCATAGAGGCAAAACACTAGGGAAATCTTGCTCTCATCTAATGTTTTGGAATTGACGACAATAGTGATAGCATTTTTTTGCTTCCATCATCTGGGGGCGATCTGTTGTGGTAGTTTTTTTATCGATCAATGAAACATAAATGGAAGGGCATAAATCCAAGATAGTAATGTATACTACTTACATTGTACATAGGACAATACTAAAAATTAAAAATCCCGGTGAACAAGAGCATCCTTGTCACTACAACTGCTGCCCTTCATTTTGGATTTGTATTACTAAAATGTTGCAACAGACGGGGCAAAGGTTAAGGAAAACTAGGGTATATGCCCGTGCGTGTAATTGTTTACTATATACACTACCTCATATTCAAGGGGTGCATGCATGCATCAGGAAATAATGTAGTTCACTGTACAATTACAGAAGTGTAAGAATATAAAAGAATGTTACACCAAAGTTGTCTAAATGTTGTAACTACTAGAAAACCTCACATTGATCCCAGCACGTTAATACCGGGCATGGTTGAGCCGGTACTAAAACACGTATTACTACGGGCTAGTAAGAACAGTACCCGCAGAGGCACGTTAGTACCGGTCGGGGGTACCGGCCGATACTAAACGGCGCCATTTAGTACCGATCAATAACACCAGCCGATACTAAAGTGGCACACCATTTTAGTACCGGCCAATAACATCAGCTGGTACTAATAAATGGCGTCATTTAGTACCGGTTGTACCCCAGCCGGTACAAATTGCTCTCCCTTTCCTTGTCCTCTCACTTCTAGCTGCCTTGTCTTTATTATCTCCCCCAAAACCCATGCTCTATGCTCTCTCCATCTCTCATTCTCATCCTTATCCTCTCTCTCACATCTCTCTCTCTTTTCTCCAGGAGGGGCGGCCGGCAGGAGCCCATGGAGCAGCGGGCACGGCGGCCTGGCCTAGAGGCGCAGTGGGCGTCGGCCAACGGCGCGGCGGGCCCAGCTGGATGCCGCGTGCGGGGAGGTTCCCTTGGCCGTGGACGTAGGGGTCCGAGCCTCCTACCAGGTGGCGCACAGGGGATGCTGGACGCGGGAGCAGGTGGCGGGGCCGCCAGGCGAGTGGGCTGCCTCTCCTGGCCGCCGAGCGCTGGTGAGGAGGTCGTTCTAGATGTATTCTTGTGATTAATTGTGAGATTATCAGTGTGATTGATTGAGAAATTATGTTGGTTATAAGATGCATTCTGATTTTGGTGAGATTATAAGATGTACTAGGTGATTCCCCGCGCGTTGCTGCGGGATTTGAAAGAGTTTTTGATGAACAATGAATCATTGTGGTTGTTTAGTTACACGTAAAAATAGTGCACTTGTAGAGATTATCCTGAGAGCCATATGAGCTATTTCTTGACGAAAATCATAAACTTTTATGTTACTTTTGAATGGATAAAACATACATCTAATGAGTAGAAAGTGTGCACCAAGTTGGTACAGGCCAGATTTTTTCCCGTTATTTAAAAAATGCTATTTCTAGTTTCTATGTTATTGCTTTCAAACCCACTCTTAGTGCTTGCTAAAAATCATATCACGATGGAAGTGCTTGTATTTGTATTACAATATCAACTAACTATGCAAGCGAGGTAAAATCAATTTAGTTTCCCATCAGCCAATTTCAAACTTTATAAATTTTCCATCAGCTAATTTTCAGATTTAAGTTCACGTTTGAGAATTCAAGATGATGTGCACCACATGAGAGAAATATCGATTAATGCATCTTAGTGGGGTTTAAGTGCATCTTAGTGGGAGGTGATGATGTGGCTTCATGAAAGATGAGAGAAATCTTTAGTGGGGACCAATTATATAAGTTATATAGATTCTGATTTCTATGAGACTGTGTGATGCATTCCTGTGATTGTGAGACTGTATGTGACTCTTGTGTGCTTGTTGATTGGGACTAAGAAAACAAACAAAGATTGCAAGATTATGTTTAGTGTCTAGCTGTTGGTTGAGAAAACTAGAAAAGAAAAAGAATAGAAAATGGGAAAAAAAGGAAAAGAGAAGCGGGGCGGGCAGGTACATTAGTACCGGTTGGTGTGGCTGACCAGCACTAAATTTGTGCACGTTGGTGCCGGTCACAGCTGACCTGTACTAACGTGCGACATGTTAGTGCCGTCTATTTAGTACCGGCTGGGGTGACCGGCACTAACCATCTCCCTGACTGGCACCAATGGTCAATTTTCCTGTACTTAGAACACGAGTATTTTGAGTCGGAGAGAGTAATTTTGATTCCTCAAGTAAACATGGGGATCATAAATTTAATGACAATACAATTGTGAGATATTCTAAACAATTAGATAATCAGAAAATGCTAGAAGATGAATAATTAAGAATGTATTGTGTACATAACGAGATTGCAGGGATTGCATACAAGTGATTTGGAGCCACACAATTACAACTGTATAACCATACTTGTGTGAGGGACTTCCCTACACAATAATTTAGAGACAGCAAAATTATAGCTGTGTAGTCATGCATATGTACAACCATGAATACAAAAAAATGTTGAACACATGACAAAAATAGAGTGTTGTTATGCAACTTCTCTTCCTCTTTTGTTGCAATTTTTGTTCCCCTATTGTTAAGATCACCTGCATTTGCTGACTGTATGTGGACAGTGGAGACACGTGGGCAACACCACTGAGCTCCACTCACTCTCCATCTGTCTCTTGCTCACCTCCAGGCCTTCGGCAAAAGGTCATACATGATACATCTCTCTCTCTCACACACACACATGCACACACAACAGCTTAGACAAGGTGTTGGCCCTGCGCTCGCTCGATGAACGAGGAAGCGTATTGTCATGTTGGTCGCTGGAGAGAATGCAATATTGCACCCCATGTCCCATAATCCGACAGCCATGTGCTACACCTTGCTCTGGCAGTTGCTGCTGCGGACTATTCTCCACTGCTGCTCCGAGAGGGGAGGAGGAAATGGGGGTCGAATCAGATGCAAAAGCAAGATAGTCAGATAGAGAAGAGATGATGAGAATGGGACAGAGCAAGAATAAGTTAGAACCCACCTCGCATGTGCTCCGCAACTCCGTGCGAATGCTGCTATGTCTTTTCCTCCCTGCTTGCTGTCGTGTACCAAACTGACACTACACCAAAGCCGTTCTTCACCACTAGCTCCAAACCATGCATCACCACCGGTTTGGGGTGGCGGCAACGGTATAGCATCAATAATAGGGTCCGTATCTAATAAGGACTAGGCCCGATCTTCTGAGAGGTAGAGGGTAAACTCGATAGGTGAAGAACTCGACATTGACGATCTAGCTTCAAATCAACACGATTCGAACCCTGCAACCATTACACCACTGCTCTGTTGGTTATCAACCAAGCGACAACTTGATTGACCTCGCCGAGAAGGCTTTTCCTGCAGACGAATCGAGAAAGCAAGCAAGAATGTATAAGAGCACAATCCAAAGTTGCAAATATGTATTAAGCAAATCACAAAGAGGGGATCCAAAAGGACTAGTCGCCACAGGCGGGAAGAAGAGCCACGGTTACAATGAATCAATCTCAGTTTCTCGATGGAAAACTAGAACTAAACAAAACCCAAGTCTAAACGACGGCGACTACTGAGTTTATTAGCCTACGGGTGACCTAGGGTTGGGGGCACACCAGGATGGGGCATCCTCAACATGGGCCGACGGCTCGACACGATACAAAGCCTGAAAAGGCCCAAAACAGGTGACACAACACCATTCATGGTCACACAGAATGATTCGTGAGTCTTCTAGATCTAGGACCAGAACCAAAACAAGCGTCTCGTCGTCACGGTTCCAATGCATCCGAGAACACCTTGATTGGATGCCGTATAAGGGAGATATCGTTGTTTTGGTGCAGAAATGTCGGCTGAATCCGAACCGAACTCGCGGTCCAACTTGGCGCCGACTTCAAGCGTATTGATGAGGCCGGCTTGTGCATGTCCAGCGTGGTGATGTCCTCATCACTATAACTGCAAGATCAAGAACCGATGGTGATGCCCTTTTTTGAAAGGAAAAACAAACAACACCTTGCGCCACTTTAGCCCGTTGGGGGCGGCTAAGCAGATGCCCCATCAAGAGAGAGAGAGAGAGAGGGACAGAGAGATGTGGCATACCAGGCCCGAGATGAGGTAGCTTATCCCTATCCCTCACTGGATCTGAGAGAGATAGGGTGCAACAATGAGTGGCGCACCAGGGAGAAGAGGGGGGCAACGGCCTCCACGGGTCCCACACCTCCTACCCGATAGTTGCTCCTCAGCTCCAGTCGCCTTTTGTACCACTGCCTCTGCTGCTCCCTACGCTCTCCCACCACACTACTACTGTTTTTCACTACCTCACTACGCCTCCGCACCTTGCCCCACTGGTTGTTGCCATCATGCCTTCCCTTGCTACACCGTGTTAAGATAGAGATAACCTTCCTATCAATCTGTTGGAGTTTGGTTCTGATATGGGTCGTCATTGTGATGGTAGTTGCCGAACCATATCAAGATAAGAACATCCTTTCTTGTAAGCCACGCAGGGGGCTATTTCTTGTCTATATTAACAAAGGTGCGGCCCCAACAGGGGTCCAGCGCTTCCCACAAGGTTCTTTCACATGGTAATCAGAGCCTAACAACCTCCAACCAACATCCATCTATCCCATCCCATCCCTCCCATGTCGAGTTCATCTTTCTCGGCACCGGCACCGCCGGCCTCCTTCGCCCAATCCATTACGGAGAAGCTCACTAAGACGAACTACGCCCTATGGCGAGTTCAGATCCTCCCAGCTGTGCATGGAGCACAGCGTGAAGGGTTCCTTGACGGAACCGAGGTTGCGCCGCCCAAGACCATCCAAGAGAAGGACGCTGACGACAAGGACGTCCCCAAGGCCAACCCAGAGTATGCGGGATGGCTTGCGCTTGATCAACAGGTCCTCGCCTACTTGCTCTCCTCTTTGTCTCGTGAAGTCCTCCCTCAGGTGGCGCCGTACAAGTCGACGTACGAGGTTTGGAACGCCCTGGCGAAGGTTTACTCCTCCCAGTCGCATTCCCGGGAGGTCAACACGCGCATCGCGCTAGCAACAACCCAAAAAGGTACTAGTCTATTACTGACTATACTTCCAAGATGAAGTTATTGGCAGATGAATTGGCCTGTGTTGGGAAACCCATCGATGAGGAGGAACTGGTCCGGTACATCTTGGCCGGACTAGATCAGGAGTATAACCCCGTCATGACTGCTATCCTCGCTCAACCTGGTGCTACTTCCTTCGACGATCTACTGGCTCAACTCCTCAGCTTTGGGCAGTGCCTGAACATGTTCAGCGGGGGATCCCAATCCTCTACGAACATCGCCAATCACTCCGGCCGTGGTGGACGCGGCGGCTTCGGTCGTGGCGGAGGCGGTCGCAGCCAAGGCCAAGGTCGTTGTCACGGCAACGGCAACAGGAATAGGGGGGCTACACCAACAATAACCCCCGTTCCAACAGCTCCACCAACAAGAAGCCGCACTGCCAGGTGTGTTACAAATGGGCCACACAGCTAATGAGTGCTGGCACTGTTTCGATGAGGACTACATCCTTGAGGAGAAGCACGTCAACGTTGCGTACAACATTGACACCGCCTGGTACCCCGACACAGGCTCCACCGACAACATCACAAGCGAGTTGAACAAGCTGTCCATGCGGGAGAAGTACCACGGTGGTGAGCAAATCCACACTGCATGTGGATCAGGTATGAGTATAAGCCACGTTGGTCATAGTGTCTTGCATACTCCTGATCGAGATCAAATCTTGAAAAATGTCCTCCATGTTCCTCAAGCCAAGAAAAATCTACTTTCTGTTCAGCGTTTTGCTACTGACAACAATGTATTCCTTGAATTTCATCCTACCTTCTTTCTTGTCAAGGATCAGGCCACGAAGAGAACGATCCTTAGAGGGCGGAGTAGTGGGGGCCTCTACCCCTTTCCTCTATCTACCAGTGGGCAAGGGAAGGATGTTTGCACCGCCACAAAGTTTCCCATTGACATGTGGCACCATCGTCTTGGTCATCCATCTAGTTCCATTGTTCGTCAAGTTGTCAGTAGAAATAAATTGCGACATGTATTGAGTCCAGAGTCTGTTTGCGATGCTTGTCAACAAGCAAAAAGTCATCAACTTCCTTATGCTCGATCCTCTAGTGTGTCTTCTGTCCCTCTTGAGTTGGTCTTCACCGATGTATGGGGTCCCGCTCTTGACTCAGTAGGCAGAAAGAACTATTATGTTAGTTTTATCAATGATTTCAGCAAATTCACGTGGATTTATTTGATCAAGCATAAGTCTAAAGTATTTCAAAAATTCCAAGACTTTCAAACGCTAGTTGAAAGATCTCTTGATAGGGAAATCATATCTATGCAAACAGACTGAGGAGGTGAGTACGAGAAACTCAACCACTTCTTCATGAAAATAGGCATCTCACATCATGTTTCGTGCCCTCATACACATCAGCAGAATGGCTCTGCAGAACGCAAACGTCGCCATATTGTTGAAGTTGGTCTCGCCCTACTAGCTCAAGCCTCCATGCCTCTAAAATTCTGGGATGAGGCTTTTGTTACAGCTGTCTATCTTATAAATTGCACACCCACACGATTACTCCAAAACTCCATACCCCTTGAGCGCCTCTACAATCAGACTCCTGATTACTCTTTTCTTCGTGTCTTTGGCTCAGCTTGCTGGCCAAATTTGAGGCCGCATAATGCTAGAAAGCTGGAGTTTCGGTTGAAACAGTGTGCTTTTCTTGGGCATAGCAACATGCACAAAGGATACAAGTGTTTGGATATTAGTACAGGGCGTGTGTATATCTCCATGAATGTTATATTTGATGAAAATGTCTTCCCCTTGTCAAAACTTCATCCTAATGCCGGGGCCCTTCTTAGATCTCAAATCTTTCTACTCCCTGAAAATCTTCAAAATCCTAACCATTCTGAACAGCAGGAGCAAGCGCTAGATCAACAGGCTCATACTCCTTCTGATACTGATGATAGTGGTTCAACTTGCAGGAAAATTTGTCATCATTTTATGCAGGAACCATCGCCGGCTGGAAATCCTGGCTCAGGCGCGGGGCACGAGTTGATCCGCCGACAACCTCGGACACGACAGCGCCAGGCGTGTCAGGCGGATCTTCATCGGATCCACCGCCAACCGTGTCGCCTCGGCGGAGTACTTTGACGTGTCGCACGCGGACTCCAACGACGGCTACCCCCACTCCATCGTCTCTGCACCCATCAGCTGGCGACACGTGCCCGACATGGTCCTCGCCTATGCCCGCTGCGGGAGACAATCCTGGCACGCGCACTGCACGTGTGCCTGATCCGGTCAAAAATCTAGAGGCACCTGGATCTTCTGCGACTGAAGACTCTCCGTCCCCTACTGCGTCTACACAAAGGGTAACACGACTTGAACATGGCATCCGCAAGCCAAAGTCCTACACCGATGGGACTATCAGGTATGGGTGTCTAGCTGAAAGTGGTGAACCATCTAATCTTGATGAAGCCCTAAATATTGCACAATGGAGACGTGCTATGGATGAAGAATATGATGCATTGATGAGGAATAAAACATGGCGCCTAGTTCCTGCTAAGCAAGGTAAAAATCTTATTGATCGCAAATGTGTGTATAAGATTAAAAGCAAGGCAAATGGAGAGATTGACAGGTACAAGGCTAGACTTGTTGCTAAGGGTTTTAAACAGTGAATGTCATTCATTATGAGGATACTTTCAGTCCTGTGGTTAAACCTACCACCATTAGAACTATCTTGTCTGTTGCATTGTCTAAGGGATGGTGTCTTCGTCAGTTGGATGTGCAGAACGTGTTTCCTCATGGTGTTCTGAGGAAGTTTACATGAGACAACCTCCTGGGTATGAAAATTCTTCTCATCCACAGTTTGTTTGTAAATTGGATAAGGCACTGTATGGTTTGAAACAAGCCCCTAGAGCTTGGTATTCCAGATTGAGTAACAAGTTACAAGAAATTGGGTTCTCTCCATCTAAGGCTGATACATCCCTATTCTGTTATAACAATCATAACATCACTATATTTATGCTAGTACGTGTTGATGATATAATTGTGGTGAGTTCGTCTCCCAAGGCAGTGGATGCATTACTTCATGACTTCAGAGCTGATTTTGCTCTCAAGAATCTTGGTGATCTAAGTTACTTTCTTGGAATTGAGGTAAAGAAGATAACAGAAGGAATACTCATGTCTCAACAGAAGTATGCTTCTGATATTCTTAAGCGGGTTAATATGCAACACTGTAAACCGCTCCAAACGTCGTTATCTGTGTTACAAAAATTGTCTAGTGAAACAGGTACAAAACTTGGTGTCTGTTGGTGGTCGTTACGATACGATTTCGCCACGAACATTCCGTCATATTTCAGGCTCATCCTGCTCACAACAAAGTAAAATTGATTATTTCTAATGAGTTCCACAAGTTTTGTATAATTTGTGAGTGCAGGAGCAATCAAGCAAAGGACGAACCACTTTGGGCACAAGTCCAGGCCGGCCGGCCTAGCATAGGCCGACCGGCCCCCTTCTGTGGTTCCTTGCCACATCTTTGATCCAGAGGATCACAAACACAACACCAATGATCCTGAGACGTGCGATCAATGTCGGTTTGATCCAAGGACCCGAAAGGCCTAAGCTACACTTGCATGGATTGAAGGGCCCACCAACCTTGGATTCTCGGGCAGCTTTGATCCGAAGCAACCGTTACCGACCTCAGGGATCAATCCAGAGCGTCCCTGAAGAAGGTGGTGCCACGGGGCAGTCAGGCCAGGCCGATCGGCCTGGCCTAGGCCAGCCGGCCTCCCCCTGAGGCCGCCACGTGCCCCCCTTCGCGTGACAGTTAAGCACAAGCTTATCTTAAGCTTGACGCCGGCAACCGCCTCTGAAGACTATAAAAGGGACACCCCTCCACCTTGAGAACACACCATCCAAAGGAGAGAAGAGTAGTCCAGTGAGAAGTTCTCATCTTTAGAGTTAGATTAGGGAGAGAGTGGGTAAGTTGATTGGGTGACAGCCAAGCTTTGTAGAGAGAGTCCGGGATTTCCTCTCGGTCTCATCTCAACATTTCCACCCTAGAGGAATATACTTCAGAGTTATCTTCAGTAAGTCCTCGGTCCCTTGCCTTTAGTACCTCGCTAGTTTACGAATTACTTTCAGCAATCTATTTTATTTATATTTGATCTGCAGGTACCTGAGTCTGCGCGAGTGATAGCGACTCTTGTTTGGGGTTTCCTCTATAGCCCTTCGTGTTGGATGGAGGTCAGTGGCTGAAAGCTTAGGCGTGGTGCCTGTGCTAGCTAGCCATCTCAGGTTGTGTTGCACCCCACGGAACTGCAGTGGTAGGCGGCAGGTGGTGATAGTCCTGTCCATCCTTTGTACTCCACCACGTTCGGGTGAACTCATAACAGTAGTGCTGAGCCCGGAAGAACCCCTCTCTCATCCCGGTCTGAGTTCTTCCCGTTCTAGCCGTCGAAGCAGATCAGATTAGATATAGATAGTTTGCCTGGGGTAACGAGTAGCTAACTAAAGTCAAGCTCTCTACCCGCTTACCTTGTGCTCCCTGGTGGGTCCGGTTAGAAAAGTTCTAGGCTAGTCGCGTCTACCGTTCCTTGGATTCGATATCCAGGTTCTTACTCCCCTGGTGAAAGGCTACATCGTGCTCCGTGCGCTTGCGGATTTAGTTAGGCTAAGGAGTGCCAACAAGCTTTTCTAGCGCCGTTGCCGAGGAATGGTAGTAACACTAGTGTAGGCTCTTTTTAGCCGTACACTTTACCCCCATAACCATCTACCACATGGAGTTTTCTCCTAGTTATCCGACGGTTCCATCTAGCGAGTATTTGGAACCGCCTTCATCTTGCCACCCCATACCACCTCATGGCTTCGAGATCCGTCCCAGTCTTGTTGCCATGGTTCGTGCACAGTCTTTCGGTGGAACGAAAGACGAAAGTCCCTATGCTCACTTGCAGATTTTTGAAGAGAATTGCTCTCTTCTTATTATACCGCGTCAACCAAGACACCATACAATGGCAACTTTTCCCATTTTCTCTGATGGGAAATGCAAAATCTTGGTACGACCGGACTGCAAGGAGATTTAGCGGAGATTGGATCAAATTGAAGGACGAGTTTTTTCTGTTCTTTTACCCTGTCTCCAAGATCTTAAAGCTCAGAGTCGAGCTGATGACATATCAGCAAGGTGACGAGTCACTTGGAGCCACGTGAGAGCGATTCATTCAGCTGGCCAACTCAGGGCCACCGCATAACATTCCAGAGGAAATGCTTATGCAGCATTTTGTTGGTGGATTGAAGCCGGAAAGTGCATAGTTCTTGAACATCACTTCCGCAGGGTCAGTGTTATACAAGACAGTGGACGAGGTACGAGAAATCTTGGAAAAGGTTCTCAGCTCTACCGAGTACACAGGAGTCTTCGACGACCCACCAACACCACCAACAACCCCCACAGACAAGCAGCCAATCCTTGCCCTTACATTTGATCCACCTCCTCCGATCATAGAGGAAGTGCTCGAACACCACAAGTCCTCAGACCAAGAAACTATTCTTGACGATCTCCCGCACTTCATTCCCGAGCTCTTTACAGAAGAAGAGTACTTTGAGATTGGCAATACATCACGTATGCCTATGGAACAAGTGTGCGCAAGTTAAAGGTCTAAGGCGTTCATTCCAGAAGGCGTACCGCAGATTGAGGGTTTATCTGCGATCATGAGCAAGGAATGGATGGAGGAAATTGAAAGTTGCGAAGACATCATCCGAACCACCCGCAACTTCAGAGTACTCCATTGCACTATTGAGGGAACTGACACTCAGGAAGTTGCCTACGACCTGAAGGTCGGGAGTAATATTATATCAAGTGCATTCGCAGCACGAGTGCAACCAGACGAACCCCGGTCCTTCTCCCGTAAGTACCTCAAGTGGATCGACGGCCAAATGATGGAATGTAAAGGAATGATCCGTGTTGTGCCCATACACATGGGACGCAACAGGATTTTCCTAGACTTCCACATTTTCGATGTCCCTAGAGGTGACAACTTCTTCATGATTGGACAGCCAATAGAGCACCTTGCCAACCCGAACCACGATCGAGCAACGATACAGTTCAGAGTTGGTAAAGAGATCATCCCGGTCAGTCTTGTGCGGGCGGTTAACACCATCGCAGAGGCTCGATCTGAGACAGACCCAGTGGAAGAAGCAGTTAGCTCGGCTCAAGCAGAGCAAGCTCAGTCATCACAGGCTGAAGATGCTAACCATTTCATCCAAGAGGCAGAAACGGACGGCTTTTGAAACTCAACGAGGAAGAAAAGCCACAACACCCCCTCCTGAGTTGAAGCCGCTGCCTCCTGGACTCAGATACGCTTTACTCCACAACGACCGACGCTCGCCAGTCGTCATCAATGACAAACTGACAGAGAATGAGACTCGGCAGCTTATCACAGTCCTAGAGAAACACCGGTCTGTCTTCGGGTACTCTCTACAGGACTTGAAGGGGATCAACCCCAGTTTATGCACCCATCGCATACCTATGGAGCCGGACCATACGCCGTCTGGAGAACATCAACGACGGCTGAATGATGCGATGAGGGAGGTAGTCAAGAAAGAAGTGTTGAAGCTTCTGCACGCGGGTGTAATCTATCCCGTGCAAGACAGTGAATGGGTCAGCCCAATTCAAGTTGTGCCAAAGAAGGGTGGAATGACAGTTATCCAGAACGAAAACAGCGAGCTTATTCCTCAGAGGACCATTACTAGATGGAGGATGTGTATCGATTACAGGAAGCTCAACAAAGCAACCCGTAAAGATCACTTCCCTCTCCCCTTCATTGATGAGATGCTTGAGCGGCTGGCAAACCACTCATTTTTCTGCTTCCTTGATGGATACTCTGGTTATCACCAAATTCCTATCCATCCCGATGACCAAAGCGAGACTACCTTCACCTGCCCATACGGAACGTTCGCCTATCGGCGGATGTCTTTTGGCCTATGCAACGCACCTGCTTCATTCCAGCGGTGTATGATGGCGATATTCTCTGACCTGATTGAGCAAATCATGGAAGTATTCATGGACGACTTCACCGTCTATGGCAAAACCTTCGACCAATGTCTCGGAAATCTGGAAAAGGTTCTCGAGAGGTGCGAAGAGCATCACCTCATCCTAAATTGGGAGAAGTGCCACTTCATGGTCAGAGAAGGAATCGTGCTGGGGCACAAGGTGTCAGAAAAAGGGATAGAAGTTGACAAGGCAAAAATAGAAGTTATCGAACAACTACCACCCCCGACGAATGTCAAGGGTGTGCGAAGTTTTCTAGGCCATGCTGGCTTCTACCGAAGATTCAGTAAAGATTTCTCTCGGGTAGCCAGACCTCTTACAAGCTTATTGGCTAAAGAAGCACCCTTCAACTTCGACGATGATTGCCTTCTCGCCTTCCACACCCTGAAGAAGGCACTTATCTCAGCTCCCATCATACAACCACCCGACTGGAATCTTCCATTCGAGATAATGTGCTACGCTAGCAACTATGCAGTCGGGGCAGTGCTCGGTCAATGCAAGGATAAACAACATTATGCCATATCCTATGCAAGCAAGACATTGACCGGAGCTCAGTTGAACTACGCAACAACGGAGAAGGAACTCCTGGCAGTGGTGTTTTCCATGGATAAGTTCAGATCTTACTTGGTTGGTGCTAAGGTGATAGTATACACAGACCATGCTGCACTGAAGTACCTCTTGACCAAGAAAGACGCTAAGCCACGACTCATCCGTTGCATTCTACTCCTTCAAGAGTTTGATTTAGAAATATGAGACAAGAAGGGGACAGATAATTGTGTGGCAGATCATCTCTCTGTTGGTATTTCTTATGACTTACAGATAAATCCGCAAGCGTACGGATACCGATGTAGCTTTCACCCGAAAGTATTCCAGATTATCGATTTCCACGGGGAACGTGAAGTGTACTAATCCTTAACTAGTTCGTCCGAAGGGATAAATGTGGATATGGATGACGATGAAGAGAAGAGGTAAATGGGACGAGGCTAGAGAGGGTTCTTGTGTACCAACACAGTTATTCCTCTTATCAAGCAACACTGACTTACTAAAGATAGTTTACTTCGGGCGCCTGAGACACCACCACTCACAGAAAGGGATGAGAAGGGGAGTGGTACCGCCTACCCCTAAGTCCTACAGACCAGAACTAACGTGGTGGATTACATCGGCCGAACAGGGTTGTCACCACCTGCCGGCTACCACAGCTATTCCGTTGAACTGTGTGCAAACCAAGGTAACGACTAGTCTAGGCACCGCGCCTACGCTAATAATTACAACTTCACTCGACGACAGAGCAAAGCACCCACTACTAAGTAGTGAACGAGGAACCAGGAAACAAAAGTAATTAAGAGTAAATTCTTGATTAATTAGAGGGAACCAGAGTTACCAGACAAGACCCGGATGTAGTCACTCGAAGATGAACTGCATCCGCCGAGGTACAAAGTAGAGGAAGAGCGGACACCTCCGGCTCCTCCCCCGAACTCTCACCTCGCCTCTCTCCCTATTTTCTAAGGCTAGGAGTGGCAGCGCTTTGCCTTGGAGCTTCTTCTCTTGTATTTCGACGTGCTCTTGAGTGGGGGTGAAGGGCACCTTTTATAGCCTCCCAAGAATGGAAGCCAGCGTAAATGTTAAGCCACATGCTTGCTTAGCTTCCACGCGAAAGGGGAGGCGTAACCGCCACGAAAGTGGGCTGGCCGGCCTCACTTAGGCCGTTCGGCCTGGGATTCTCACCACCTGGCACCATCTTCCTTGTGGACGCTCCTGATAATGTCCTGAGGTCGGTAGTTGAGGGTTGGCGACGGTTGTGAAAGTTGGAGGCCGGCCGGCCTAGGGGAGGCCGTTCGGCCTAGCCCTTGCTCCTCTCGACCCTCTGTTGCACTGACTCGCTCATCAACGGTTGCATGTTGTCCCTTGAGGCGGTTTTGGTTGCGTTGATTGGAAGCCATCCGAGAATCCTAGGTAGATGGACCCTCCAATCCATGGCTTAGGCCTTTCCGTCCTAATTTCATCCATGCTTGTTAATTCCTTGCTTGGGGTCCATTGGTGACTCCCTAAGGCCATTGTGCAAAGCTTAGGGCCTTTTGGGGAGGGTGCATGGCCGGCCGGCCTTGTCCAGGCCGTTCGGCCTAAGTCAGGCCGACCGGCCGGACAGGTTTCGCCGACGATTTTCCCGGAGGCGTAACTTTCTCGTCCGGACTCCGAATTGGGTCATCCAAAAATCCATTTCGATCGCATCGATGAGGCCTTCACAATGGTGTATTCCAATGGTGCCACTTTTATACGTATTTTGCATGTTTTATTTGTTGTATCCAGATGTTGCCTCCTGAAATCAACAATTCACCAAAGCTAGTGGAAATAGTTATAATTAAACCCCTATGTCTAGTTTGGTGTTTGTTTTATGCCAGGGTTGACGGCCAAAAATGGCATATAACGGCCGTCAACACAACCCCACACTTAGACCCTTGCTCGTCCTCGAGCGAGGAGTAGGGACTAAGATGAGACATGGCATTCCAAGGAAATGGAACAAGCATAAGAATATTCCAAGCCACACCTTGTACTTGTGAATTTTGTAGTGTCTATCATGCCATCTTGAGTAGTTGAGGATTGGAACGATCATGAATCAAGTCACTTCAACTCTATGTATCAAGTAGCTTGGGATTTTTCAATAGGATTTCAAAAAAAAAAACAAACCTCGCATTGCTCCTCATTTGATTCTCTCAGATCTCTCAATGTGTATATATCCTCACCAAGGCATTAACTTGCCTTTCTTCATCCTACTTCTAATGATGGCTATATGTGGAGCTCAAGGTAGGGTATGAAGATGAGGCATACTTGCATCACATGTATTGCAAAGTCAAAGAGCGGATCCAAGAAGAAATAAAATCATACAGTCAGATCAAGATGTGCACGTGTGTGGGTATGATGGATGGTGGATGGAATAACAACTCCTTTGTGTGTCGTCTCTCTCCTTTACAAATCTTTTGAGAACATGGCTATCAGATTTTTTTTCTTGGACCTTCATGTGTCCAACCTTTTTTTTTGCGTGGACCTTCATGTGTCCATATATATATTTTTTTCCGATAGCCATGTCTCTTTTGTAACAATAACTGAGGAGTGAGACTTACATGTACATGATGGAGCATTTATTTTGTGGAATGGATGGATGAATGATACAACGCTAACTTCTAGTGTAGAAGTATAGCAGGGGGGATATATGGCATGCACATGAATCTTGATCATGAAAGCATGAAAAGAATTCTCACAAAGGTCACAACAATTTGACAATGCTCAATGCAATGACAAGTAGCATATGTGTACATGGTTTTCAAGATAACTCATCTTATGGCTTTGGTAGGACTTTGGCATATCAAAGAGGAGCTTTGCAAAGGATTTTCAAATTTCCAAATAAATTTCCCGAGCACTCAAACATTAAGAGTGAAGATCATATCATCAAACCATATCTCAAACATCAACTACTTAGATGAACATGGTTCCCTAAAAATATTTATTCACAAGTGACAAGATGAAGCGAGGAATGAAACATATGCAAGGCAGACATGGGAACATGAAGGGTAGGCATAGCAAGGTGAATTATATTATCTTGAGTTTGATTTTAATGATAGGGATTGAAATTCAATCAAAATTAAGGAGCGAGAGGTGGAGTGCACATACCATCTTTTTTTTGACATGTTAGCGCAGTCGATGTTGTGCGACACCTTCATGGGGGACCCCGAATGTGTACGTTGATGATGAGCTTGAGAGATCTCCCCCACACTTGTACTTGTGCTGGTACTGTTATTCAAAATCAAAAGGTGGAAACAAAAAGAGGGGCTTTACTGGTTCAAGAACCAGAGAGCCATTATTGTTGTTGTTTTTTTTTAAAAAAATCTGGTTGGGAATCCAGTTAGTTGATCTCCAAGAACTCGATGACATCTAAGTCTTCGAGCTTGGGTTGTTGAGGTTCTAGAAAGATTTTCAAACATTGGCCATTAACCTTAAAGATGTTCCCGCTATTATCTTGAAGTGCGACGGCTCCATGAGAAGATGCATTGACGACATTATAGGGGCCATCCCACTTACTTCTAAGTTTACCCCTACCAAAAAATTTAACGCGGGAGTTAAAGAGAAGTACCTTATCTCCTGGTTTAAATTCCTTTATCTTGATGCACTTATCATGCCACCGCTTGGTTCTTTCCTTGTAAATTTTTGAGCTATGATAAGCATTCTCCCTCCATTCTTCTAGTTCAGCGAGTTGGATTTTTCTTTTAATTCCTGCTGCTGGGAGATCTATATTCCATCTCTTGATTGCCCAATGAGCCTTAAATTCCAACTCAACTGGCAACTGGCATGTTTTCCCATACACCAATTGGTAGGGGGTCATCCCAATTGGTGTCTTATAGGCCGTCCGATAAGCCCATAGAGCTTCAGGTAACTTGTCCTTCCATGCCTTACCCGTCTCATTAACGGTCTTTTGTAAGATGTTCTTGATTTGCTTATTGGAAGTCTCTATTTAAACCACTTTTTTGAGGGTGATATGTGGTGGCTATCCGATGGTTCACTCCCAAACTGGCAAGGTACTTCACTCGACGACAGAGCAAAGCACCCACTACTAAGTAGTGAACGAGGAACCAGAAAACAAAATTAAGTAAGAGTAAATGCTTGATTAATTAGAGGGAACTAGAGTTACCAGACAAGACCCGGATGTAGTCACTCGAAGATGAACTGCATCCGCCGAGGTACAAAGTAGAGGAAGAGCGGACACCTCCGGCTCCTCCCCCGAACTCTCACCTCGCCTCTCTCCCTATTTTCTAAGGCTAGGAGTGGCAGCGCTTCGCTTTGGAGCTTCTTCTCTTGTATTTCGACGTGCTCTTGAGTGGGGGAGAAGGGCAATTTTTATAGCCTCCCAAGCATGGAAGCCAGCGTAAATGTTAAGCCACATGCTTACTTAGCTTCCACGCAGAAGGGGAGGCATAACCGCCACGAAAGTGGGCTGGCCGGCCTCACTTACGCCGTTCGGCCTGGGATTCTCGCCACCTGGCACCGTCTTTCTTGTGGACGATCCTGATGATGTCCTGAGGTTGGTAATTGAGGGATTGGCGACGGTTGTGACAGTTGGAGGCCGGCCGGCCTAGGGGAGGCCGTTCGGCCTAGCCCTGGCTCCTCTCGGCCCTCTGTTGCACCGACTCGCTCATCAACGGTTGCATGTTGTCCCTTGAGGCGGTTTTGGTTGCGTTGATTGGAAGCCATCCGAGAATCCTAGGTAGATGGACCCTCCAATCCATGGCTTAGGCCTTTCGGTCTTAATTTCATCCATGCTTGTTAATTCCTTGCTTGGGGGTCCATTGGTGACTCCCTAAGCCCATTGTGCAAAGCTTAGGGCCTTTTGGGGAGGGTGCATGGCCGGCCGGCCTTGTCCTGGCCGTTCGGCCTAAGTCAGGCCGACCGGCCGGACACGTTTCGCTGGCGATTTTCCTGGAGGCGTAACTTTCTCGTCCGGACTCCGAATTGGGTCATCCAAATATCCATTTGGATCGTCTCGACGAGGCCTTCGCAATTGTGTATTCCAATGGTGCCACTTTTATATGTATTTTGCATGTTTTATTTGTTGTATCCAGATGTGGCTTCTTGAAATCAACAATTCACCAAAGCTAGTGGAAATAGTTAGAATTAAACCCCTATGTCTAGTTTGGTGTTTGTTTTATGCCAGGGTTGACGGCCAAAAATGGCATATAATGGCCGTCAACACTCTCAAGAATGCAAGTTCAAGGGTCGGACCTTCCGATCAATGATTACCTCAGAGATGATACTCTCCTCAAGGTCACCACATCCAGTCTGTGGTATGCAAATTTGGTAAATTTCATGGTGACTGGGTATGTGCCTCCAGGAGAAGACAAGAAGAAGTTAATCTACCTCAGCAGATTTCACCTATGGGATGACCCTTACCTATTCAAAGTATGTGCTGATGGATTACTCCGAAGATGCATCCCTCACGAGGAAACACACAAGGTTCTTGACCGCTGCCACTCATCACCGTACGGAGGGCATTACGAAACTTTCCGAACCCATGCAAAGGTCTGGCAAAGTGGATTCTTCTGGCCGACTATGTATGGAGACGCTAAGGAAATCGTACGGAGATGTGCCAGGTGTCAGAAACACGGGAATATATGGGTTGGAATAGACTTTATGGGTCCCTTCAAAATAACCTCCAATTGGAGATTTTCAACGTGTTGGGAATAGACTTTATGGGTCCCTTCCCCGCATCCGAGCAGTGTGAATATATCCTGGTGGCAGTCGACTATGTTTCCAAATGGGTCGAGGCACTTCCTTGCAGGCAGCCGACTCGAAGAATTCAAGAAAGATGTTCGAAGAAGTCATCTTTCCCCGTTTTGGAGTATCCCGAGTCGTGATCAGTGATGGAGGATCACACTTCATCGACAAGACATTCCGGAGTGGCTACATCTTATCACCCCCAGACCAGCGGGCAAGCAGAAACATCAAACAAACAAATTAAGAACATTCTGCAAAAGACGGTCAATGCAATGGGAACAGGGTGGAAGCGAAAGCTACCGGAAGCACTATGGGCCTATAGAACAACATTCAAGACACTGATAGGGATGACTCCCTACCAACTGGTATACGGCAAGACATGCCACTTACCAGTTGAGCTCGAATTCAAATCCCATTGGGCGATCAAGAGGTGGAATATGGATCTCTAGACAGCCGGACTGAAAAGAAGAATGCAATTGGCTGAATTGGATGAATGGAGGGAGAAGGCCTACCATAACGCCAAGCTTCATAAAGAAAGAACAAAGACATGGCATGACAAGCGCATCAAGATCAAGCATTTAAACGCGGGAGATCAGGTATTGCTCTTCAACTCCCGTATTCGTTTGTTTGGTCATGGTAAGCTTAGAAGTAAGTGGGAAGGTCCTTTTAAAGTCTTAGATGTCGCCGATCATGGCGCGATAACCCTCCAGGATAATGACGGAAATACTTTCAAGGCCAATGGCCAAAGATTGAAAATACTTCTCGAATCCGAAATGTCGAAGCTCAAAGAGATGGACGTCTATGAGCTTACCGAGTTACCCAGTCCAGGTCCGTGCGGGACCTAAAAATGACCCTTATCTAGGATAGATTTCTTTTTTCTATTTTCTTTTCCTTTTCTTTAAACTTTTTCTAGCCAAATCTAAGGAATTTTCTAGAAGAAGAGAGAGGGGAGCTAGCACGAAAAATTTCAGAAGCACCCGGGACAGGGCCAGGCCGGCCGGCCTCCCTCAGGCCGATCGGCCCAGCCCGGGCTCGTCTCAGGACTTGTTTGAAAAATTCTCCCCGCTATCCCTTCCGAGAATCCGTAGGGTTTTGGGTGGGGAGCGTTGTTTTAAAACGAAAGGCTCCCCACTCTTCCTCTCCCTCAGAATCCTCGAGCTCCCCTTCTTTAGAGACATTCCACCTTCGAGATTTCCACCCATGGCCTCCCAATCCAGCCACCACGATTCAAACTCGGTTTCTCGAAGCAGCCTATCCCCATCGAAATCCTCCAAAGGGATGCCGAGCTCCTCCAATGCCAGCAGCGTCAGGATCATTGAGAGGGCGGCATTCATCGAAACCGTGGTCACGAAGCCGGAGGCACGGCCGCCACTTGCCCAGGCCGATCGGCCTATGGCAGGCCGGCCGGCCTCCCCTCGCCGCCGTTTTGGCTCCCCTTCGGCAGAGCCTATCTCCTTAATCCCAAGGAGGAAGGCACTGGGAGTTCGCAGCCGAAGACGCCCCGAAGGCCAACTACAGGACTTTTGTCCCCAAAGAAGGCCATCGGGAAGCGTCTCGTCGCCTCCCCGTCAAAAAGGAGATCGTGCCTGCTCTTCATCTCCACCTCGCCGGAGTACTCGCCGCAGTACATCTCGTAGAGTCCTAGCCCTCCACGCCGGAGCGGTCCGGGCATTGGGAAGGTGCTCTTCTCAGCCCCTATGAAGCCCGATGATGGGAGGAAGCGCTTCATGGTGCCCCCTCCGATCCAAGGACCTCCCGGGCAGATGGAGTGGTCCGATGAGGAGGAGGAGGAGGACGTGGAGAAGTTGAGAAGGAAGCTCGCCGCGCTGCAGCTCAAGGTCAATAACATGGACGAGCGCGTGGCGGAGGCGGTGATCGGGCATATGGAGGCCGATGACAAGATCGAGGTCCTCCGTAAGGCAATGACCTCTAAGGTCAAGCGCCTTGCGAAGGCCACCGGCAATGCACACCTCTATCGCCTGAAGGAGGAGTAGATAGTCAAGATTAGTTTAGTCTTTGGGTGCTTTGTTTATTTTTCCCTTTGATTTGTTTCTTTAAAATTTTCCCTTGTATGCAGCACCCCCACATTTGTTTCAATGAATAAAATAAATTTGAAAGAAGTGACTCACAAAAAAAAAAGAAAATGGTTGGTGCACACTTGTGTGCCAACCAAACCCTCGGACTAAATTTCTGGTGAAGCACGCAGAAACTAAGATGCACAGGAGGTGTACTGGTCACTGGACAAAGCGGGACTCGACCTGTGCCCCCTGCTGCTGCATCTCGAGGAGATCCCGTGCCCCCTGCGTAATCCCGCGAATCACAAACGCGAGGAACCTGAACCGGGGCGCCTGGCAACAAAGCCAGGCCGGCCGGCCTACACTGGGCCGACCGGCCTGGTTCTGTGGCCAACTGCGCTGGCTCAACTCCAGGACACGGTTTGCAACCCCTTTGAATGATATCTTGGATACACCTGTGATATTTCTTGAGAAATTATTTCATTACCTTGGAACTTTTATAGGAAGTCTGATTCTTGTTAATTGATTCTTATGATATGATGATTTGAGGAGTTGAACCTTCCGATTTGAGGTTTTGGAGATTATTTTTGAGAATAAAACTTAAGGCTACCCATGTTATCATCAACTTGAAATGTCCTATCCAAAGCCATATAACAAATTCAAGTTGAAGTTTCCACAAAGCCACCTTCTAAATTTTGAGCTTGCTCGAATTACTTGCCTTCATGTTCGTGCTACCTTGTTCATCATGGCCATCCACGTACACGTGCATCAATAAAGTCCAAGTCGTCAGAGCTCTTCATCCCCTGAAAAAAAGAAGAAAATGAAGAAGGGAATGATACACTCCTTATCTTCAGAGGAAAAAAAGAGAAAGAGAAGGGGAAAAATGAAAGATGCTAGAATAAGGACTCAAGCATCAAAATACACATGCACTTGGCCAAGATTTATGAGTAGTATGAATGAATAAGACAAGCTTTTCGATCTTGCAAAATAAATAAAGAAGAGTGAGCAACACCGATCCAAAAAGCTCCACCTTATAACATAGAAATAGGAGAGGCTTGATTCTAAGCCAAAGTGAGGATCTAAACACTATGAGTGATCGAGAGATGTTGAGAAATAACAAGGGTATGCCTCGCTTTCTTTATAAAATTATCAAAAACTCCAAATACCATGAGGAAGAAGTGTTCGACCGATCAATGAGTTGTTCTAAGACTCAATTGATGAAGATGAGGGTGTTAGCCACCGGAATCCAATGTATGAAAGAAAACTCGGAGATATGACTTGTGTATGCCTTGAGTTCATGACCCTGATCTTGCTAAAGTCCTGATAATTTAATTCATTCTTTGCTAAGGGACTAGCAAAGTTCAAGTAGGGGGCATGTTGGTGGTCGTTACGATACGATTTCGCCACAAACATTCCGTCATATTTCAGGCTCATCCTGCTCACAACAATGTAAAATTGATTATTTCTAATGAGTTCCACAAGTTTTGTATAATTTGTGAGTGCAGGAGCAATCAAGCAAAGGACGAACCATTTTGGGCACAAGTCCAGGCCGGCCGGCCTAGCATAGGCCGACCGGCCCCTTCTGTGGCTCCTTGCCACGTCTTTGATCCACAAGATCACAAACACAACACCCAATGATCCTGAGACGTGCGATCAACGTCGGTTTGATCCAAGGACCCGAAAGGCCTAAGCTACACTTCATGGATTGAAGGGCCCACCAACCTTGGATTCTCAGGCAGCTTTGATCCAAAGCAACCGTTATCGACCTCAGGGATCAATCCAGAGCGTCCCTGAAGAAGGCGGTGCCACAGGGCAGCCAGGCCAGGCCGATCGGCCTGGCCTAGGCCGGCCAGCCTCCCCCTGAGGCCGCCACGTGCCCCCCTTCGCGTGACAGTTAAGCACAAGCTTAGTTTAAGCTTGACACCGGCAACCGCCTCTGAAGACTATAAAAGGGACACCCCTCCACCTTGAGAACACACCATCCAAAGGAGGAGAACAGTAGTCTAGTGAGAAGTTCTCATCTTTAGAGTTAGATTAGGGAGAGAGTGGGTGAGTTGCTTGGGTGACAGCCAAGCTTTGTAGAGAGAGTTCGGGATTTACTCTTAGTCTCATCTCAACATTTCCACCCCAGAGGAATATACTTCAGGAGTTATCTTCAGTAAGTCCTCGGTCCTTTGCCTTTAGTACCTCGCTAGTTTACGAATTACTTTCAGTAATCTATTTTGTTTATATTTGATCTGCGGGTACCTGAGTCTGCGCGAGTGACAGCGACTCTTGTTTGGGGTTTCCTCTATAGCCCTTCGCGTTAGGTAGAGGTCAGTGGCTGAAAGCTTAGGCATGGTGTCTGTGCTGGCTAGCCATCTCAGGTTGTGTTGCACCCCACAGAACTGCAGTGGTAGGCAGCAGGTGGTGACAGTCCTGTCCGTCCTTTGTACTCCACCACGTTCGGGTGTACTCATAACAGTAGTGCTGAGCCCGGAAGAACCCCTCTCTCATCCCGGTCTGAGTTCATCCCGTTCTAGCCGTCGAAGCAGATCAGATTAGATATAGATAGTTTGCCTGGGGTAACGAGTAGCTAACTAAAGTCAAGCTCTCTATCCGCTTACCTTGTGCTCCCTGGTGGGTCCGGTTAGAAAAGTTCTAGGCTTGTCGCATCTACCGTTCCTTGAATTCGATATTCAGGTTCTTACTCCCCTGGTGAAAGGCTACATCGTACTCCGTGCGCTTGCGGATTTAGTTAGGCTAAGGAGTGCCAACAGTGTCGAAGATTCGACTAAGTTTAGGAGCATTGTTGGGGCATTGCAGTACTTGACCTTGACACGGCCGGATCTATCGTTTCCAGTAAACAAAGTATTTCAATTTCTCCATGCACCTACTACAGAAAATTGGACGCCAGTCAAGCGAATTTTGAGGTATGTCAAGGGAACAATAGATCTTGGTCTTAAAATCCAGAAGATGTCTTATATGGTCGTGAGTGGTTTCTCTGATGCGTACTGGCCTGGGTCACTTGATGATCGACGGTCCACTAGTGGTTTCTATGTTTTTCTAGGATCAAATTTGATATCTTGGAGTGCCAGAAAACAAGCCACAGTTTCAAGGTCCAGCACGGAAGCAGAGTATAAAGCTATGGCAAATGTAAGGCTGAGATAATTTGGATAAAAATTTTGTTGAAGGAACTTGATGAGGACATCGCCACACTGAACACGTACGCTACAGGCTTCCCCAAGTTACAACTCGTCTCCAACTCAGCCGCCACGTTCAGTTCGGATTCAGCCGACACCCCTGCACGGTTTCGGCGATATCTCCCTCATACGACATCGAAACAAGGCGTATAAGCATGCGTTGGAAAGGGGACGACGACGCCGTCGTTTTGGTTCTAGTCCTAGCTCCAGAAGGTTCGTGGATCACGCTTTGTGACCACAACAAGATGCTGCGTCACCTGTTTTGGGCCTTTTCAGGCTTTGTATCGTGTCGGGTCTTCGGCTCAAGTTGAGGACGCCCCACCTGGTGCGCCCCCAACCCTAGGCGCCCCTAGGTTAATAAACTCAGCAACCACCGCCGCTTAGATTATTCTGTTTGAGACAGTGTCGCCGTTCATTGGTTTGTGAAACCCCAACTCGTTTGCTTAATCATTCATCTGCAGATTGTCACTATATTTGACAGCTGCGTTCTCTGGAATTCTTGTTTGTGTTCTTCGTTTCGCAGGCAAGGATTAGCCTTCTTGGCGAGGTCAACCGGATTGTGACTACGGTTGATAACCAGAGGAGTCGTGGTGCTAAGATTGCAGGGTTCGGGTTTGCTGAATTGAAGCCAGAGAATAGTCTGTCCAAAACGAATTATCCTTTCCCTGACGGAAGATCAGGCACCCTAGTTCCCATCAGAGCTCAAGGTGTCTACTCCTTCAGCTGCCACACTTTGGTGTGTCAATCTTGGAGCTACATATTTATCAGTTAATCCAGTTTTTCATGCAAGAACAAAACATATCAAAGTGGACTATCATTTTGTTCGAGAGCGAGTGGCTCAAAAGCTTCTGAATATCAGGTTTGTATCAACACTTGATCAAGTAGCCGATGATTTTACTAAGGCCTTACCTGTGTTCAAGATGAAGCAGTTTTGTAACAATCTAAACTTGTACAAGCTTTCATTGAGGGGGAGTGTTAAGATAGCAACAACCTTCCTATCAATCTGTTGGAGTTCGGTTCTGATATGGGTTGGCATTGTAGTTGTACAGAACCTAGAAGTTGTTGTAATTCTATTGATGGTAGTTGCCGAACCATATCAAGATAAGAACATCCCTTCTTGTAAGCCACGCAGGGGGCTATTCCCTGCCTATATTAACAAGTGCGGCCCCTACAGGGGTTCAACGCTTCCCACAAGGTTCTTTCACACACCACTACACACCAGAAGCATGAGGTGAGGGGCAAGTATAGGGACTCCGAAGAGATTTTCGTTGGAAAGAGAGAGATTGGAAGTGAAGCTACGAGGTAGGGATGACATAGAGAAGGGAGAGGCAGGCGGACCGGGGAGGAGACAACTAAGGATGGCAGATAAGGCCACAATCGTTCAACTATCAAAATTCCTCACAAACAGATTTTAAATCGAACCGTCGGTGAAAGTATACACCGCCGGTTTATAGCTAGAACCGCGGGTCTGGCAAAACTCCTCACAAATGAATTTTAAATTGAACCGTCTGTGTAAGTGCACTAATATGGCAATCCACCACGGGTATCCCCATGTTGGTAGATTGATTCAGAGGGGATCCATGACCTGGAGTAAGATGATGAACATAGGGGACCCAAAGAGTTTATACATATTCAGGCCGCTGCGTGTGGCTTTGGTTGGGCGAGACCCCTAAGATGATCGACGCTCGCATAGTGATCAAGGTATCGCGATGTTGCTGGCGTTGGACCTGCTGAATTTATTCTGAATGCCCAGCATGGTCAAGCTTTGGCATGCTTCTTATTTAAGGCCCTGAACAGGCTGCTGTACTGGGAATGCAAAGTATATGATCATGGAAACTATGCTACCACCTACCAGTGTGGTGAATGCTTTAGGTGGCTCCTCTCCTCCCTTGGCATAATGTTTCGAGAGATTATAGCTAATATGTTAGTTGATTTTTTTCCCCTTGTATGTGTTATGTCTCTCTTTGCAAGTCTTTCAAATTATTCCCCCATGGAATGCTTTCTTTTGTTTGGTAATCTAACTCTACAGCACCGATCACACGTCTTCGGTAGTGGCGCATCGATCACGTCACGTGCACACAGTGACGCAGACGTGGATGAAATTAAAACGTCTCACAAATAACTTATTTAGGTCTACACAAAACACTGATGAGAGAAGCCGCTGCGAGTTCTTCGTGCCGGTCAGATCAAACACCTGACGTGGACACGGAGCCCTCGCGCTCGCCATCGCCGTCGTCCACGTCCTCTTCGTCAACGCCGTGCACTGGGAACAGGTCGTTGCAGAGCTCGCCGTAGAACCTGCACACGAGCTCAACGAACACCGGCGACTTGAGCCGCTCCCAGCACCGCAGGAGCTCCTCCACGTCCTGCAGGTCCCGGGCCTTCCCCTCCTCCACCAGCATCTCCATCAGGCAGCTCTCGAAGCTCCGGCACGCCTCTTCCTTTTTTTTGTCCTCCACCTCGCCGACTCCGCCGCTACTACTGCCGGCGCTCCTCCCTGACCGCAGCCGCGAAACCGCCTTCACGTACGCCGGCGTCTCCGGGGACGACACCGGCGCGTGCACCGGGGTCTCATTCTCCACCGGGACTGTCCCGTGCACTGGCGTTTCACGCACGGCCACGGCGTCGGCCTCTGCTGCAGAGGCCGCCGGCGTGGACGACGCAGGGACGATGAGAGGCCAGAACACCGCGCGCACCGACTGGAACGTGCGGCGTCGGCGTCGGCGCCGTGGGCTCATCCTGGCCGCAGCCTTCCGGAGGTTGCGGAAGCGGAAGGCCTTGATGGAGAGCGCGGCGGAGGCCGGGACGCGGAAGAGGCGCGTCAGGGCTCGCCGGCATGGCGCGAGGATGCCGCACGTCACGCAGGAAGGAGGATGGTTTTGGGACGAGGAAACTGGCATCATTTCAAACTAACTGTTTATTTAAGACGGGACGGACAGGCTGATCATATATGAGCTGCGTATATATATAGGAAGTCAGTGCAGGTTTGTGGTTGACTATCTGCCTGCGTGCAGCGGATGTGGTGTACACGTTCATGCATCGAAACATTATGATAGATAAGAGTTGGGTGCCACTAACAAAGCGTGATCCTAACATGGGCTATTTAGTACGTGCACGGCATCGTAATAAGAAGCCCCCTCCTGTTTGTTAAGAGCATCCCAACGACCCAAACCCTAGAGGCGATAGGTAGAATCGCTATATAAAAAAGTGTCAAAGAAAACACTTCACTTGGTGACGCGGATTGCAAAACGCGTCACCTATATCATATTGGTGACACGGTTTTTTTCGACAATACGCAGGAGAGTTGCGTATCTTTATATTAATATAAATAAGATGAAAGAGATACAAATTTCCTGTTGCCCTTCATGTCCAAATTTTTCTCTTTTTTGTTTTTTAATTTATTATTGGAGACGTGTTTTGGTTAATCACGTCACCAATAATTTTCTCGTTGGTGATGCGTTTTGCTATATCACATCACCAATGACTTCCTCATAGGTGACGCGTTTTTAGAAGATGTGTCACCGATGAGGGTCTTTGGTGACGCTTTTTGTCTAATGACGCGTCACCGATAAGGGTCATCAGTGATGCAGAAAATCTGCGTCACCGATCTTCGTCTGATCGGTGACGAAAAAATTTCGTCTCTGAAGGGAGTTGAGCCGCGTCTCTAATGTATGGAGCAGCCCTTAAGGGATGGCTATGTGAAAAACACAACACTTACACATACGTCTTTGTGCTTTGTGTAACGCGTTGACCCAAATATGCTATTTTTATGCAAACATTACTAGCAAAAAAAATATTGCACTAGCTAATGCATTTAGTTCCATAACTCATTAAAATTTCTTAATGAGATGAACTTTAGTGGGGGGAAATTTCTTAAATTGAATGAGATGGTTGCAAGAATTCCCATTGCGCATCATCTTAATGACCAACAAGATTCTATTAATGGAATCTCTCGAAGCATGAATCCTTCAATACACATTAAATGTACAAACATCAAGTGAATCAAGTTGCCTTACATCACAACGGATCTTTATGGAAATTGAAAATACCTCTTCAAATAATGTTTTTTAATTATTCATTTTAAAGCGGTAATAACACTAACGAAAGATATCTTATTTAAGAGGCATGGACCAGAAGGATCATGATGAATGTTGTATTTGCTATAATAATTAATCTATCCAACACCTTTATTTTAACTATCATGCTGCAAGACTTGTTTGGGGAATGTTTACATAGCTTTTGATTTGAGTCCTACAAATGTAATTGATTTATCTAGGGTGTGGCTAAAAAAAGTAGACCAATATGCAATTTTAAATTTGTATGGGAGCAAGTGCAGTTTTTTTTTCCGAAATGATGTGGTTTTTATTTACAAGGATTGGAATCATATTTAATTTGCAGATAATCTCTACGGAGACTCACTAGGCACACTTTTGCGCATTCTACAAAAGGAGAGCAAAAGATCATATTTGGAATGGGCTTGCTAAAAGCTCGTGACCACTTCGTCAACTATGGGTGGCCATCCTTTAGGAGGATTAGAATTAGTGAGATCTTCGCATGGTGGCCATCGTCCGGAGGCATGAACTGTAATAAGACTTGGTGAGTGCAAAAATCTTGCACCGGAATAAAATTTCTTTTCTAAATTTGGGAAGCATCCACCTAATGTACAAATTCATGTTGTGAAAGCATACACTAAGCATGGACCATGCCAATTTCTCAAGGATGTGTACCCTCCTGGTTCAGAGAAACACCCATGTAGTTTTCTAGCTCATTGCTTTAAAGATTTTCCTTTGCCAATAATATTCGCCAACAAAATATGTTGCTTATGCTTTCCTTGCTTTCTATTTTCTAAGAAACCAATTGGGAGAGCATGATCTGATATTGGAGCGGTTTGGCATCATGTTTATGCATCGTCCCGTGTGAAAAAAAAATCGTCATGTAAGGCCAACAAAAAGTCTGCAACAAATTAATCCACTTGGGCAAGATGCAAAAAAAAACTATTGAAACATCCGAAAAATAGTATCACGCAGATCTCCAATGCAACAAACTAAATCCACTTCGGACATCAAAGGTATGCTATGGCAACGTCTAGAAACAAAGACCTTTGCAACAAATCAACTAGGTATTGAAGCATACAACTACAAGATGAACAGCAAGAAGGAACCACCCCTTAATGAAATTACATTTTTTTCAGCATTGCTCAAAAAAGATATGAAGAGGTTTAATGCAACAAATCTAAAAGACATTTACAAATTCCTGCTATGAATGAAACCAACACTACTACACAACCCACATTCACAAACCCCTCATCACAGACCAAACCGCATCACAGCTGGTTGCAATGGCTAGTTACCCCCATCAGCTTAAAAATCAGCTGTGATGCCTCCATCCCAACCGGTTTTTAGCAAAAAACTGTTTGTGATGTCTGGCCTAACCATCACAACTGTTTTTTTTAAACCGTTTATGATGAGGCTCATGGACCCGAAAAAATTATGATATCGAGCTAATAAAGTTGACATCCGCCTCCTGTCTCATGGGTGCCTGCCTCCCATCCGCATCCTCTCCCATTCGCTTCCTCTCTCCCATCCGCCTCCTCTTCTCGATCTCTCTCCCGTCCGCCTCCTCTCCCGATCTCCAGCGGCCAGCCTCTCCCAGATCCAGCGTACCCCTTTCCTCCCAGATCCAGCACCCCTCCCCTTCCCCCTCCACTCACCCCTCACTCGTGACGACAGTGAGGAGCGGCGGCGGGGCAAGGTGTGGCGGCAGCAAGCGAGGCGCGGTGGAGAGGGGGCATGTGGGGAACTGTGGCGGCCGGTTGGGGCGCAGAGCTGCAGCGGCCGGCGGTGCAGGGTGGAGCTGCGGCAGTCGGCGGTGGAGCCGAGCAGCAATGTACAGTGGCGCTGGCGGAGCTGCGGCGGAAGAGTATGCACCTGCTACTGAATCGTAGTTCAACGATTGGCTAACACTGTGTTTGTGCAGTTTGAATGGAAATCGTTCAACTTACATGCATTTGACATCTCACTGAACTTGCAGGTTCAAAATCCACACAGTATCAAGTACAATGGTACAATTCAAGGTCTCAAGTATATATGAAGAACTGAGGTGACAGCATTGTGTTTAGCTTGTGATATGCAATATTGCAATGTATGAAATATCAAGGAGGAACCACCTCTTAATGAAATTACATTTTTTTTCAGCCTTGCTCGTAAAAGAAATGACAAGGTTTAATGCAACAAATCTAAAAGACATTTACAAATTCCTGCTATGAATGAAACCAACTTTATTGGCTAGTTTTGGGTACACAAAAGATCCTTTGGGTCCTACACTCCTACATACATGTTACCACTGCTAAAATCACCATGTTTCGGAGGTCCTACACATCTATATCTATACTAACACAGACTCTCTAAAAAATCTCACGTTAATCGCAAAAAAGAAAAATTCTAGCCATCCATCTAAATTTCAGTGGTTAAGATCAATAGAAAGAAAATTTCAGAAAATTTACCCACCACGCTATCCATTAGTACTTATCCAAAATTAGTCATGTGCAGCCATTAAAACTATATAGTCTTGGAAGAAAACGTTAAAACCTGGAAAAGAAAAAGAAATAATATAGCGTATGTAATTCTAGCCATCCATCTAAATTTCAATCTATATTATGCGTAGTAGAATTTAGAAGTATAGACCAGGACTTTTCATAATGCAGTCCGAATATACCAAACTAAATCCGTGGCAAAGTGAATCCTCGGCAAGTTGTACATGGACATGGAAAATAAAATTAATTCAAAAATTTCTGTTAGCCATACACGTGGGGTTGCCTGCATGTTGCGTGTATGTGTAACTTGGGCAGTAGGAGAGATATACACGTATCAAGTTTAGGAGTTTGTTTCCTACGGAATATTTGCATGTCTCACGATCAGTACAATGCTATTTGTACTATCTAATCTATGGCTAATGCAAATCAAGGGTCAAGTGGAGACAGTCCCTGATCTGCCTTCAATTTCTTCCCCCACGTAGAAAAATTAACTTGCTCAAGTGACCTAAAGCCAATACAAGATTTTTCCCCTTTTCAAGAGGTATATTGCACGTAGGAGTAGTAATGAATGGGCCTGACTTTTATACTAAAAAGTTAAGGATCAGGCCCTAAGCGGGTCGGGTCAAAATTATATACAAATTTAGTCTACAAATGATTAGGGCCGAGTTGGACCGTGAAGAGGACATAACGGCCATGACCCATTACCACCCCTAATTGCACAAAGTTGTTCAAGGATATAGAGTCGAATTAAAATGCATGTCATGTGAACGATTTGACCACAAAATAAATGTATGTTTATTCAAACATTGGAGTTATATTTGGGCCAACAGTGGCACCAATATATATCACCAATCCCGATTACATATTCTAGCTAGGCCATGCAAGTCAAACACTATCAGCCAGATAAACATTTGTAAGGTATAGAAAGAAGTATTCGGTCCATTCCAAAAAACTTTAAACTTAACTAATGTCAAACTTATCTAACTTTAATTAATGACAACACTGCTATTCAAACATCAATAATTAATTTGCTACTAGATTAAAAAATATTATATTTGGTATTCAGACATTAATAATTAATTTCTTAAAAATGCACGTATAATTAACAGTCAATTTTATTTTGTGATCTGAAATTTCAGACTATCATTTAGAAAACACTGAGTAGGAAATTAAAATAAAAGAATGTGGGAAAATTTATATTAAATTTCATTGTTTTTAGTACCTTTTCCTATATTCTAATATGTGTACCATACAAAATTAAACTAAAGTCAATAAACGAGCTCGTGCGAATGCACGGGTTGGCGACTAGTTCCCTAAATAACAAGATATCCCTACAGGGTTGACGAAGAGCATAATGAAACATAGTTTTAGATGTCGTGGAACAGGAGAGAACTAGCGTGCGGCTGAACACCCGTGCACCACTAATTCATCTTTTCTTTACCTAATAATTAGTGGAGAGGCACGTGCCACAAGCACGTGTTTTTAAAAAATATAGCGTGACAAAGAGTCATGTACTGTCGACGTATAGCGTGAGAAAGAGTCATGGCCGCTAATGTAAAAGATCTGTGGCCCATCTGTCAGACCAATAGGGTCTACAAAATTTGACGACTGTCGACCATTGACCATCAATTCTTTCGTTCTTTTTAGTATAGATAAAGTAAAGAACAAATTATCCGTGTGTTCGTTCGTCATATCTACCTGCGCACCATCAGCACCATTTATGATTTTCCAAATCAAAGTCAGACCCCCTTTATATAGTGACCAATTTAGATGGGAAAAGACAGAGAGGAGATGGATGGTTGGTCACACTCAGAGATTGGAGAAGCTAGGCTTCCTAATAGCTTCAGAGTTGGCCACTGATTTTATTCTAGCATCACTTCCGCCAAGCTATGAGAGCTTCATTTCGAACTACCATATGCATGGGGCAGAGAAGGGCTTGAATGAGCTGTGTGGCATGCTTAAAACAGCAAAGGTTGACATTAGGAAGAGCAATGACGGCGGCCATGTGATGGCAATCCAGAACAAGCCCAACTTTAAGAAGAAGGGCAATTGGAAAAAGAAGGGCAAGGCTAAAGATGTGATCAACAGGCCAAGCTCGGATCCCAAACCTGGACCAGCGCCTGATAAACTATGCTTTCACTGTCATGAACTGGGTCACTGAAAGAGAAACTGCAAGCAGTACCTAGCTTCGCTGAAGAATAAGGGAAGTAATAGTACTTCCAGTTCAGGTATGCTTCAGGTTTATATTACAAATATCTTCCTCACTAATTCTTATGTTAATTCTGGGTATTTGATACTGGATTGGTTGCTCATATTTGCAATTCGATGCAGAAATAATAAGAAGTAGAAGTGCGGAAAGAGGAGAAGTTGATTTTCGCGTGGGCAACAATGCAAGAGTTGTTGCGCTGACCGTCGGGACGATGCAACTTCACCTCCCATCAGGATTTGTCTTGAAATTAAATAATTGTTATTATGTTGCTTGTTTAAGTCAAAGCATTGTGTCTCCTTCACGTTTGATGAAGGATGGTTATTCATTTGCGAGTGAAAACAATGGTTGTGTGATCTCTAAGAATGGCATGTTTGTGGCTTTTGCATCCATTGTGAATGGTTTGTTTATTTCTAAATCATGACGATGTGCCTATCTGTAATGTAAGTGCTAAAAGGCCTCGGCATAATGATTTAAGTCTGACCTACATGTGGCATTGTCGTTTGGGTCATATAAGCGAGAAGCACATGAAAAGGCTCCATTCATATGGGCTTTTAACTTCGTTTGATTTTGAATCATACGAGACATGCAAAGCTTGTTTACTAGATAAGACGACCAAGACGCCGTTCACAGGTTTTTCTGAGAGGGCGCGTGACTTATTAGAACTTATACATACTGATGTGTGTGGACCGATGAGCATGACAACTAGAGGTGAATTCCAATACTTCATTACCTTCACTAATGATTTTAGTAGATATGGCTATGTATACTTAATGAAACATTAGTCAGAAACCTTTGAAAAGTTCAAGGAGTTTCAAAATGAAGTGGAAAATCAATGTAGCAAGAAAATTAAAGCCTTACGACATGATCGTGGAGGCGAGTATTTGAGCCACGAGTTTAGCGGTCATCTAAAGAGTTACAGAATTGTTCCACAACTTACGCCGTCTGGAACACCTCTGAGAAACGACATGTCCAAGCGACATAATCGAACCTTGTTACACATGGTTTGATCAATGATGAGCCAGTCAGACATACAGTTATCGTTTTGGGGATACGCTCCAGAAACAGCAGCTTTCACAGTTAATAGGGTACCATCTAAGTCCGTAGATAAGACGCCATATGGACTGGCAAGACTCCCTGTTTGTCTTCTCTGAAAATTTGGGGTTGTGAAGTGCATGTCAAGAGACTTCAGTCAGACAAGCTTACACCCAAGTTGGACAAGTGCATATTCGTGGGATATCCAAAGAAACTATTGGGTATTATTTCTACAATTGATCAGAGGGCAAAGTTTGTCGCTCAAAACGGTGTTTTCTTGGAGAAAGAGTTTCTCAAAAGCGAGAAAAGTAGACAGAAGGTGTTTATTGAAGAAATTCAAGATGTACACCTGTCAAAATAAAAATAAATAAGGATTCCAAGAAAAGGGATTAGTTTAACCAAAGATAATTTGGCAAAAAGGAATGGGAAGCCTCCAAGTCTCAAATGGATGCACCAATTGCCATTTCTGAAGCTCATAAGAGACTATCCAACATCTATTCTTTATTGTCATATGCCACATGATGTAATCTGGAATCTGGTGTACATCTCTTTTGTAGCACGACCTCTTTCTACTGTCACTAATGTGTTTGGTTCTTGACATAGAATTTCCTTTTCGAAGCATAGAAATCGCATTCTAATTTGTGCATCAGCTCTTTGTTGGGATATTTAGTCGAGTAGCAATGATGTCCACTACAGGAAAATTGGTCTTTAGTACCGGTCGCTGTGACCGGTACTAAAGGTCCGGTACTAACGTGGCGCACGTTAGTAACGGTCGCAGCTAGCCGGTACTAACGTGCGCCGGTTATCACCAGCCGGTACTAACCTGCCACACGACGCACGGGGCCTGGCGAGCGGTTTACTAACCTCTTTTTTTCGTTTATTTGTTTCCTTTTCTATTCTTTTTGGTTTTATGCATATTTGCATGCGTATTTATACCGAATGCGACTATACGTACCTGTACTACTGCATTGCACGTATTTATATTACGACAATATCGCATTAATATTATATATATATACATACATACATCTATAGAGTTTACTACTAATACTTGAAAGATCCAACAAAATACATGTTTTGTTCTAGATATTACAAATTACACTTGTATGCCAGCCTCGATATCAGCTGCTGCGACGCTTTTGTAGGCATCGCCATAGAATTCTCAGTTTTTATCGATGACTTCATCGAGCAAGAATCCGCACATAGATTCTTGAATTGCCCTGACCCGAGCGACTTCAATGAGATCTTCTTTCATGGACCATTTCTGTAACATTTTAAAACAATAATTTTAAAAAATTACATATAAACATTAGAATGAAACAATAATAAATTACTCTAAACATTTCCAGATATAAACGTGAGAATAAAACAATAATAAATTAAAATTAATTAGCATAATTGATTGTGCTCACGTACCGCAGATGCTTCTGACGACATTTGTCCCATTTCACTTACAAAGTTATCGATCCACTCGCATACGTAGTAACCACACAAGTTGTTACCTTTTTCCTGTCTCATGCACTATAGGGAAATGAATTATGGCATAAAATAATTAAATGTTTATTTCAAATGACAAAAGAGGTAAGAATCTATTCATACCGTTTGGTCACACATAAATCGAAGAGGGTCGAGTTTTATTTTTAAGTGTTTTTCGAAGAAGCGAGCCCACGCCTTGTTGATCAAGTTGATGAGGTTTTGTTACATGGATCTATCTTGACTCAACGAGTCATAGATCCAGACCGTGTGAAAGCTGTTCATATAGCAAAGAGTATCCAGTGAAAGTTGTTTATATACATTCACAAAACCAACCAATTACTGTTGATTATAATAGTTATTAATTAGCATTATTCTGATGGTATTGAAAAAGTGACGAAAGACTCACTGATGATTGTACGACAACAGAATGAATGGACACATGATTTGCTTACGCAAGCCTCTATATATAATGTCGACCACTTGACAAGAACGTCATGCGACGGTTTCCTCGTGTATAACATCGGGGTCCAGGAAACCGATGTTATGGAAGTTTCTTTGGTGGGCAATTTTAATTTTTTGCCTATGGAAAAATAAAACCACAAAATCAAGGATTAGTCAACAAACAAGGAACGATTAAAAATAAAATAATAAGACGGGCAGAAACACTTACATGCACCATACACTCACGAGGCACTTGTGAAGGGCATCTTGATGGTACAAATCATAAAGTGCCTCAAACTCGACCCATACCTGGTCATTTCCCCGCCAAAAATGATCGTCTCTTATCCAAGCTGGGAACGCCAAGATTCCGTTTTTAGAATGGACCATATACCACTTGTGCAACGCGGCCATTCTTGTTTGTAGATACGGTAATAACTCTGGCCATATGAGAGGCTCACCTAGTACAAACTTCTTTCGACATTTTTTTTCTAGTACGGCATTCCCTAACAACTGAGACTTTGTCAAATCCATTAGAATTATCATCCCAGCCATGGTCATCGGATCTGTTGATTCATTTGGACGTTCCTCGTTCCACACTACCAACGAAGCGATCGATTGTTGTGATTGTTCTCCGAGCTGGGGAATCGGTTTTGCATTTCTTTTTTAGGTTCTTGGGGTTGGCGTGGAACTTTCTGATTTGCCGATCATAATCCGATTCTTTCTATTTCTCCCTTGGCGTGGTCGTCTCTTTCATGAAGTGTGCTTTCCCAACTGGATCTATTTCTAGCTTCTTTTTCAAAGTCATCCTCTTCTCCTTCTGTGCGTCGAAGAAGGCTCGAACTGGGTCAACTTCCTCTTCCATGTCCACAACCTTCTCTTTCTTCTTGCTCTGCCGCTTAGAAGGTGGCTGGCCCGAAGGTATCGTGTGTGCCTTCCTCTCTCGCTGTTCTGCGACTTGTGATGGCGGGTTGGCTCGTTGTGCGCTGCTGGTGATGGCGGGGCTGGGTCGCTGTGTGCTGCTGGTGATGGCGGGGCTGGGTCATTGTGTGCTGCTGCTAACGGCAGATCCATGCTGGGGTCCCGTGCAGCCGGTGGAGAAGGTGGACCACCGGTTTGATTCCTGTCAGCTGGCGTTGGTGATCTTTGTCTGGAGCTCTGAGGGGAACCTATGGTGCCTTCCACCAATCTTATATCACGTTTTGGCCAAGCGTCCCATGTGCTTACGGCATGTTGTAGCTCTATTTCTTTATGACCTAAAGGGATTGGGAGCTCCACATCATCCCAGCCATCTTTCAACCGATCAATCTGGACTTTGGTGTATCCTTCTGGAATCGGCTGACAATGCAATATCTCCCCTTGTACAGGTAATTCCGCTAAACCCTCAGCACAAACTTTGAGATTTTTCCCAACAGGATACAGAAGCTCACATTTGGTACTCACCGTGATGGAATCATCGGGGTACAGACGTGGTTGCTCTGTGTCACCGACACTGCTACGACACTGGAAGGCGGGACTGATGTCCAAGTTGGGAGCTGGTTGTACCGAGCATTGGCTTACTACTGCCTCAAGAGAAGCTATCCGCTCTTCTAGAGCACGGAAGTTCTCTGCCGCCGCTGCCTTGCTTCTGCATCTGCTTCGGTACGATTCAAGATCTTCAGCAAAGCCATATTTCCATGGAACTACGCCCATGCCTCGGGTCCATCCAGTGTGTTCTAGATTTCCAAGAGCGTAAGTTAGCTCGTCTTTCTCTCTGTTTGGCCGGAAAGTTCCATCTTCCACACGCCTCATTGCAACTTGGAGTCTTTGGGTAGCCTCTCGTAGTGGATCGCTAGTCACAAACAACCCAGTATCCGGGTCTAGTGTGCCTCCATGAGCATAGAAGTAATATCTTGCTCGTTTTGGCCAACACAAGGTCTGCGGTACAATCCCCTTTTCAATTAGACCTGCCTCCATCCTTTCCCATTTCGGAATCGCAACCGCATAACCGCCAGGCCCTAGATTATGGCTGCTTGTCCTTTTGCTTGAATTTTCTTTGGCTTGTTATGATCGTGCCTCGCTGTTTGCCGACGTCTTATTCTGCACGAATTCATTCCACCAGAGGATCGTTGCTTCTTGTAATGTTTCTCGAAATCTGGAGTAAGATCCTTTTTGACAAACTCTCGAACCAACTTCTTCTTGAAGGTCTGAAATTGAATAGCCATCTTCTAAAAAGCCCATTTCATCACTTTATCTTCTTTTCCCTCCAAAAAGAAGAAATGATCCTTTATTTCTTTCCATAACATAGCTTTCTCTGAAAGTGGAACAATATCTTCTTCATTGTCACTTGATTTCGTTCTCTTCCATAGCCTTTACTTTATGAGCACGTTTTCCCTCACAAGAGAGCCCACTTTATTTACTAACATTGTCTTGATGCCAGGAGGGTGTGTCGGCTCGCCGTTATCAGCCACTGCCGTGATGGTCGTATGACCTTCCATCTTCCTCTTAGATCCACGTTTCCATTTTTTCTTCATCGATTCTGCTGTCTGCAAAAATATATATCAACTAATTAATACATGTAAAAATAATATTTAATGTATGTACATAGATAGAATAAAATTTGTATTACCACGACTTCCACAGCATTTTCTTGATTTTCCTCCTCATCACTACCTTGCTCATGATTACTATCTTCCTCCTGATTACTATCTCCCTACACATCAAAATTCAAGTTCAAATACTGCCTGCAATCGTCATCAGGTCCTTCTTCATTCTCAACGGGAGGTATGTACGAGCCACCGCCACCACGAATGATCTCATGCATGTAGTCTTCGTTGTTATTGAAAGGATCCATTTTCACTGACAATAAAAAAATATTAAGTCTCAAACATTGTCCAGTTTTTCCACTAATTTTCTCGCCTTTCCTACTACTTTCTAGCATTTTCTACTATTTTCTAATATTTTTATATTAATTACATGAAAAGAAAAATGAAAAAAGCGCTGACGTCAGCCCTGGGCACGTTACATGTCCAAACATTATCTAGTATCTTCCACTAATTTTCTAGCATTTCCTACTATTTTCTAGCATTTTCTACTATTTTCTAGCATTTTCTAATATTTTTATATTAATTACATGAAAAGAAAAATGAAAAAAAGCGCTGACGTCAGCACTGTGAAGTGCTGACGTCAGCGCTGGGCACGTTACATGTCCAAACATTATCTACTATCTTCCACTAATTTTCTATCATTTCCTACTATTTTGTAGCATTTTCTACTATTTTCTAGCATTTTCTACTATTTTCAAATATTTTTATATTAATTACATGAAAAGAAAAATGAAAAAAGCACTGACGACAGCATTGTGAAGTGCTGACGTCAGCGCTGGGCACGTTACATGTCCAAACATTGTCTAGTATTTTCCACTAATTTTCTAACATTTCCTACTATTTTCTATCATTTCCTACTATTTTCTAGGATTTTACACTAATATACAAATATTTATTCCTATTTTCTAGCATTTCCACTATTTTTTTAATATTTACTTCTATTTTCTACTATTTTTCTAATATTTACTACTATTTTCTAACATTTTCCACTATTTTCACTAATTTTTATTATTGTTTATACTAATAACAGAAAAAAAAAGTGCTGACGTCAGCACGAAACGTACAGCGCAGAGAGCGGCGCGGCGATAGGCCGGGGCGACGGGCCGGGCGGAGGCCGGGGGAGGTGCGGCGCCGCGGCGACGACGGGGACGAGGAGGTCGAGGGGGGCGTGACGGCGGGGACGATGAGGTCGAGGTCGGCGGCGGCGCCGAGGTCGGGACGGCGGTGTGTGGGGGCCGGCGCGGGGACGGCGAGAATGGGGGAGCGGCGCGGGCCGGGTCGACGGACGGCGGCGTGAGGAGGCGCGCGGCCGAGCGGCGCCGGCGCGGGGACGACGGGGCGCGGCGGCGGCCGGGAGCCGGGGGCGCCGCGGTGGTCGGGATCCATGCGGGACGACGGGGCGGCGCGGCCGTGAACGACGGGACTCCGCGCGAGGGGAGCGGGCGGCCAACGGCGCGGACGACGTCCGGTGGCAGGGGCGGCGGACGGCGCGGGGGTGGGCGGCCGGCGGCGGGGACGAGGATGAGAGGCGAAAATTTCGTAAGTGTTGAGGAGAAAGAGGGATAGAGTTTTATACGGGGGGCACGTTAGTACCCGCTGGTCTCTCCAGCCGGTACTAACTTGGCATGGGGGGCAGGTTAGTACCGGCTGGAGAGGCCAGGCGGTAGTAACGTGCGCAAGTTAGTACCGGCTGGAATTTCCAGCCGGTACTAACCTGCCACGTAGCGCGGGAAATGAAAATGGGGAGGCAGGTTAGTACCGGCTAGTAATATAGCCCGGTACTAACATGTCACGCTCATTTTCTTTTCTATTTTTTGTTTCTTTTTATAAATTTATTTTTTTACTTATTATATGCCACATAATTAGCACAATAAAGGAAAAACTAGAGCATTAAATTTGTTAGCATACTGTTAATTATAGGCACACAACAAAAATATTAATTAGCACAATAAGTACCTTTTGCAATTAGTAGCAATTATGTCTAACTAATAGGGTATATATGTGGTTATATTTGTGTTATTCGTAATAAATGGAAAACATCTCATTTTCAACCATGCAAAAATACACAACACTATTATCAGTAGAAAACTTGGTTAGTTGTTTCTAATTTACTGTTTCAACCATCCTAGTAATTCAAAATTAATGGAAGTAAAAAATATTTCTACCATGCAAAAATATAATATTGTATTTTGATGATATTGTGTCCCAATTGCACGAACAGTATCAAGAAGTGAGACAAATATGGCACAGTTCTTACATTATTACATAACTTAAAACTACTCATCATTATCTATTACATTGTGGATAATCTTTCTTTTGACGAAAGTTCCTTGGACGTGATCCCGACGTAAGTAAGGCGTGTCCTCTTTAGATAAGAGGATGCTGGGGTCAGCATCAACTGAAAATGGGGGACCATCATCGATCTGGTCATAATCTTCTGACTTGTCTGAAATATCCTCAACTCCAACAACGTTTCTTTTACCTGGAAGAACTATGTGACGTTTCGGCTCATCTTCTGACTTATCACTACTACACAAACCACTTTCACAAACGGGCTATCACAACCGGTTTTGAGAAAACCGGTTGTGATAGGGCTATCACAACCGGTTTTGAAAAAACCGGTTGTGATATAGGGCTATCACAACCGGTTTTTAGAAAACCGGTTGTGATGCCCCCTATCACAGCCGGTTTTTCTCAAAAACCGGTTGTGATAGTCGGCCGGCATATCACAACCGGTTTTTCTTACAAACCGGTTGTGATGGTGGTGAGCATCACAACCGGTTCTTTACTAACACATTTTTGGAGGGCTAAACGAAATCAAATTTTGTGAACGATCTCGGATGAACTTTTGACCAAAATGAAAGTTGTAGATCTTGAAAAGTTATGAAACATTGTAGTTCACCACTTTTTTATTTGAAGTCATCTTATCAACCGAATCTAAGTTTGAATTTTTCAAATTTGAAAATTCAAATTTTGTAAACGACCTCGGATGAACTTTTGACAAAACGAAAGTTGTAGGTCTTTAAAAGTTGCTTGCTTCTCTTCTGTCTTGGAAAAGTGAGGATTTCCTATCTGATCCAAGGGAAGGAAGAGAGGTGGAAAGTGTTGCTGTGTCAAAACGAAAGTTGTAGATCTTTAAAAGTTATGAAACATTGTAGTTTACCACCTTTTTATTTGAAGTCATTTAGAGCCTCAAATAAGCAATTTACACTCGGAAAACATTAATATGAGGGGAATCAAAATGGTATAGACACACACACTCTAGTGGTGCAGTGGTAGAGGAGGCTACGCGCGAAGCTGAGGTCGCCGGTTTGAATCCCGCCGGCCGCGTAGCGCGCGATTTTTCCGCAAATAAACAAAACGTTTTTCTATTTTATTTTGGTTTATTTTGGGTTTAGATGAAAACCGGTTGTGATGGGGTCATCACAGCCGGTTTTTGAAAACCGGTTGTGATAGGGGGGACTATCACAGCCGCTTTATCTCATCCGCCTCCCAAAACCAGTTGTGATAGGGGTTAAAAACCGGTTGTGATGGCAGTTTCTGTAGTAGTGTATTTTCAGGCTTGTTTTGTGACTTATCAGTGTTTTTTTCTTCGGTTTGCTTGACATGTCCTTCACATAGAACACTTGTGTCACATCTTTGGCTAGAACGAATGTGTTATCTTTATATCCATTTTTCAGAAGGTCCACTGCGGTCATCCCATACCGGTCCTTGATTACGGCTCCTCCAGCCACCCATTGGCAACGAAACACAGGCACGACTATGGGTCCATATTCAACCTCCCATATCTCCTCTATGACACCATAGTAGTTGTCCGTTTTCTCAATACTGTTTCCTACACACATACGGACACCACTATTTTGGTTGGTACTTTTTTTGTCTTGAGTTGTTGTGTAAAATGTATACCCATTGATTTCGTACCCTTGGTATCGATGGACTGTGTTCGATGGTCCTCTAGCCAGCCTCTGAACTTCTTGATCAACTGTGTCGTTCCCAATAATTTTCTCCTGAACCAGTCTTCAAAAGTTTTTATATGTTGCCGTGTAATCCAACCAAGATTTTTCTCCGAATTTGCGGACCGTAAAATATTCATGTGCTCGTCAATATACGGAGCCACCTTGGATGAATTCATAAGAACCGTGAAGTTTGCTTTGCTGATTTCACTATACGGGATGTCCATGACATATTTCTTTCCGAGCGTGCCTTTTCCCCTTAGTCGCCCCTCATGGTGTGAAACCGGGAGCCCAATTGGATCGAGGTCAGGAATAAAGTCAACGCAAAAGTCAATGACCTCCTCTGTTACGTAGCCCTTGGCAATGCATCCTTCTGGCCGTGAACGGTTGCGAACGTACTTCAAGACTCCCATGAACCTCTCAAAAGGAAACATATTGTGTAGAAAAACAGGACCCAAGATAGTAATTTCATTCACAATATGAACCAGCAGGTGTGTCATTATGTTGAAGAAGGAAGGTGGGAAGATCATCTCGAAGCTTACAAGGCATTCGACAATGTCTTTCTGTAGCTTTATCAGATTCTTTGGATTTATGGCCTTCTATGAAATTTCATTCATGAAAGCATAAAGCTTTATGATTGCCAACCTTACATTCTCCGATAGAACACCCCTCAGTACAACAGGAAGTAATTGGGTCATCAGGACGTGGCAGTCATGGGACTTCAAGTTTAGGATTTTCTTCTCCATCACGTTTATTATGCCTTGTATATTCGAGGAGTATCCTGTCGGGACCTTGATACTGTTCAAGCAAGCAAACATACTTTTCTTCTCCTCTTTGTTGAGATTGTAGCTGGCAGGATTCAAATAGTGACGTCCTTTGTCTCTCTTTTCGGTTTCCAAGCCTTGTTGTTGTGTCAGCTCATGCATGTCGCGTCTTGCTGCCATTGTGTCTTTAGACTTCTTACCATGCACTCCTAGGAAGCCTAATATGTTCATTGCAAAGATTCTTCGACAGATGCATCACATCAATTGCGTTGCGAACCTGTAAGACTTGCCAATAAGGTAGGTTCCACAGTATAGACTTTTTCTTCCACATTGGAGCATGTCCATGGTCATCCTTAGGAACAGGTTGGCTACCGTGACCCTTTCAAAATACCATATTCACATCCTTGATCATCGAAAACACACGCTTTCCATTACGAAACAAAGGCTTAGGACGAGTTTCGGACTGTCCTTGAAAATGTTTCCCTTCTTTTCTTAGGGGATGATCGGCAGGAAGGAATCGGCGATGGCCCATGTATATGCATTTCTTAGAATGTTTCAAATAAACACTATCTGTTTCTTCTAGACAGTGGGTGCAGGCGTAGTATCCCATGTTCGATTGTCCCGACAGTTTTGCAAGTGCAAGCCAATCGTTGATGGCTACGAAAAGCAAAGCTCGGAGGTCGAAAGATTCCTATTTATACTCATCCCAAACTTGTATGCCTTCTTCCTTCCATAGCAGTAGGAGATCATCAATCAAGGGTTGCAGGAACACATCAATGTCATTGCCAGGTTCTTTTGGTCCTTCTATAAACAACGGCATCATGATGAACTTCTGCTTCATGCACAACCAAGGAGGAAGGTTGTAGATACATAGCAGCACAGGCCATGTACTATGACTGCAGCCAAACTCACTGAACAGATTCATCCCATCAGTACTAAGACCAAATCTTATGTTCCTTAGGTCTTTATCAAATTCAGGGTACTCTCGGTCAAGGTTTCTCCACTGGGCCCTATCTGCGGGGTGTCTCATCATACCGTCTTCCTTACGATCTTTTTTGTGCCACCGCACCAACTTAGCGTTATCTTTGTTCTTGAACAAGCGTTTCAGACGTGATATTATAGGGAAGTACCACAACAACTTTGCAGGAACTCACCGAATGGATTCATCCCATCAGTACTAAGACCAAATCTTATGTTCCTTGGGTCTTTATCAAATTCAGGGTACTCTCGGTCAAGGTTTCTCCACTGGGCCCCATCTGTGGGGTGTCTCATCATACTGTCTTCCTTACGATCTTCTTTGTGCCACCGCATCAACTTAGCGTTATATTTGTTCTTGAACAAGCGTTTCAGACGTGATATTATAGGAAAGTACCACAACAACTTTGCAGGAACTCTCTTCTTGACTGGCTGCCAGTCAACATCACCTGGATCGTCTCGCCTGATCTTATACCGCATTGCTTTGCAAACTGGACAAGATTGCAAGTTCTCGTATTCCTTGCCACGATACAGGATACAATCATTAGGACATGCGTGGATCTTCTGTATCTCCAATCCAAGTGGGCAAACAATCTTTTTAGCTTCGCATGTTGTCGACGGGAGCTCGTTACCCTCAGGAAGTATGTTCTTTACAATGGATAATAGCTCATTGAATCCCTTATCGGTGACACCATTAGTTGCCTTCCATTTCAGCATCTCCAGCGTTGTACCCAACTTCTTCTGCTCAGGTTTGCAACCAGGGTACAATAGCTTTCGGTGATCCTCCAACATGTTCTCAAACTTCTTCTCTTCCTTCCTAGTTTCACTGTCTTTATATGCATCAAGCAACACCTGACCTAATTCGTCTGGTGGCTCCTCTTCTGCAACATTTGCTTCACGCTCGTCCATTGGTTCATCTTGAAAGCCACCAACTTCATGAAGAAATGTCCAGTCTGGAATGTCATTGTTATCATCATCTTCTTCATTATCTTCCATCATAACTCCATGTTCACCGTGTTTGGTCCAAACGTTGTAGCTTCTCATGAAACCTCTATCATAAATATGGGACCATAGAGTATCCCTTTTCTTGTATTCCTTCATATTTTGGCAAACAGTGCACGGACAGAACATTAAATCCTTTGGTGATCTGTTGGCCTCTGCTGCATTGAGAAAAGATTCTAGACCGTTAATCCACGCTGATGTGGCTCGGCCGCCGTACATCCATTGCCGGTCCATCTGCACAATTTATTGAACATAAACATATATTTCCAAAACTCTAACATGCAACACGATCAACGTTCAAAAATAAAACATTACAAACATAATTTATTCAAAGCAACATAAATTTCTGCACTTCAAACACGCAACACAATCAAGGTTCAAAAATAAAACATTACAAACATAATTTATTCAAAGCAACATAAATTTCTCCACTTCCAACATGCAACACGGCCTAGATCTTCAACCATCCTTAGGATGCTCTGATATATTTTTTCCTGGTGCGTCAGATGGTGGAACTTGGTTTGGTGGTGATGGAGCGTAGCGTCGCAACAGATCTTCAAGATCGAAACCAGGTTCCTCACCCCTTGCAACACATTGTTCGTATTTCTTTTGTAAGAAAGAAAGTTGTGCTTTCACCCCAAGCTCCTGGTTTTTTTGATTTCTCATTAGGTACTACTGGAGTTTTACCCTTCCCGCAAGACGAACGACGATCACCATCACTGGTACCACTACCTCCGGCGGAAGCCATATTGATATGACCACGAGCCTTTTATTTCTTAACAAAAGAATAACATTTTCTTCGAAATGTATTACCATTTACAAATTAATTTAGAAGTAAAGATTACATAACATTTCTAATTAAAATTAAAAAACCAGAATAATAACATGTCACTGCAAAATAATTCGAAAAATTAACTCTAAACGTGTCATATGCAAACTATCTAGTAAACACTTTCTCTAAATTGAAATAGTCAATTCCACATATCTTAAATTAATATACAAATAATATGTACAAATAAAAAGACATAACGCATTTAAAAAAATAGATTAATAATATGTACAAATGTCACTATAAAATAACTTTAAAAAATTACTCTAAACATGTCATATACATAGTATTTGCTAAACCTTCTCTAAAACTCAACGAATCGATTGTACATATCTACAAATAAAAAAAAATATGCACATTCTCTCACATCCTAAAATCACTAATTTCTCTATGTAGAAACCATAAAACGAAAATAAACACCGTGAAAGAAGAGAGGATGAAGTTGCTAACCTTTGACACACTTAGATGAGTGAAATCCTCACAAATTTTGAAAAAAATGGGCAAAACTCCCCCCTAGCAAGCCATGGAGAGAGGAAGAAGCTCGAGCTTGGTCTGAGCTCGGGGAGGAAGAAGAGGGCCAGATATAGCCGTGCCAAGTTAGTACCGGCTGGTATTACTAAACTTTGACATTTAGTACCGGCTGGTATTATCTACCAGCCGGTACTAACGTGTCATCTGCACGTTGGTGGGTGGGGACAGCGATGCACGTTAGTATCGGCTGGTATTACCAGCCAGTACTAACTTGGCATTTTTGCCACTGTTACCTGGAGCCGGTACTAAAGGGGACCTTTAGTACCGGCTCCGCCCAGCCGGTACTAAGGGAGAGGGACCGAAAGTCCTTTCTCCCGTAGTGGTCAATTTCAATAAAAATACCCCTAACTCTTCTTTGAAGGCGATTTTCACAAGACTTAGTGGATCAGGTGCTGGTCACTGCTATCTAAAGAGCAAGAGACATCTTAAAGGAGAATTGCCAACGTTTGGAGGTTACCATAATGGAGATCTTCAAAAAGTTTAGCTGGATTATCTGGAATACAATTAAGGACTAAAATCCTTGCCGTTAATTCTTTCTATCTAAGCTGTAATTTGTGTAAAGTGTGTGGTATTATCGATCTGAGTGCTGTACTTTTGTACCCATCGGATGTATGCTTTCAACTTTTGATAGCTGAGACTGGAACTTTTCCGTCATCTAAAAAAAATGAACTATCAATCAGCTTACGCACATCAGTAAAAGAAAAGAATATAGCTTTACGTAGATATCTATCACAGGCACAAAAGAAAAGAACAGCTTAGTCATCTAAAAATTCCCTAGGTCTATGATACTTATTTTACAAAAGAAAATTTTATTACAGCCTCTAGGTATACTAAGCATACATAAAAGTATCCACGCTAAAAAGTTGCAAATCATCGAAGCTGACTGACAAAGTGAAAATAAATGATCTTGACAAACCAAAACATAGTCGTCAAGAGGTTTGGGAAACTTCTATACAGCCTACTCATGTATTTGAGTAACTTGAACTATTCAAACCCATATAAATAACACTTATCCCAGTGGAGCAATTGAGGGCGGTTGTGTGTTAACGTGGACAAAATTGCCTATCTGATACCTAGCTAGATCTATAAAACTTAATGAAATATGGAGTACGGTACTTCTTTCACATAAAAATAAAGAAGAACCATCATAAAATAACTACCACAAACTAAGCTTTATAGACTTTCTCAGACTTAATTTTGCTTTTCAACTCCCTTCTTCATCCAACGATTGAAGCTGGAAAGATGTAATAACTGAAGGTTGTGTATACCAATAATCCGTAGAGATTGGAAAATTCCATTATCTAAAAAGTAAACTTTATAGGGTCCTCTTATCTCTACATTATATTGCAAACACAGTACAGTCGTCAGTTACAAAATAAAGGATTTATATCATAATTAATAAGCAAAACACAATAATAACAATTCAATAAAGTGATTAAAAATCACCGCTGAAAACATTCACTGATTGATTCATCTTTCCTTTTGTAAAACGTTCTTGTGTTTCTAAATTGCAATATCCAAATTTCTAGCTGACAGGAACATTAACAGGAAATACCAAATTCCTTTTGTAAAACGTTCTCGTTCCCATTGGTTTTCGTAACATTAACAGGAAATACCAAAACTGACAGCAGTTTTATGGATCCTGGTAGTGCAAAGAAAATAAATATGCCCTGATGGAGTGTCTACTGCAACATTTTTTAACTGTAAGTCCTATATGCCAAGTGTTCCCTCCGGGATGGTTGCTTGGTCGTTTCTGAAATTTTCCTACACTGGTGTTAAAAATGCCTTGTCAGTAATATGTGGAAAGCAGCATAATGCCCATGTCGACGACAGTAGTAGAACAAATGAATCATCAAGATGACTCCCCCCAAGAAGGACATGACGCTTAAAGACCATTATCGTCCGTCAGACCATCCAGACTAGGTTTTCACCGGAAGCATTAAGAAACTAAACCACTAAGTAAGATTTTGGCTATGGTATTGGAAAGTACTAAGTGAGGTCATTCTTGTCTAGGGCACTTTCTGACAAAAAATAACTTCGATTCAGCTTATCAACCTAGGTGAATATATAGTTCAGTGTTTATTATTCAGATTACTAAAATGAATTCATAGCTTGAGAAGATTGGAGGGCCTAAATAAGAACGGCCTCACTTAGTAGTTTCCAATGGATAGGTAAGCATTAGACCTATTCGCTACTTCAAATGGCAAATGATAATTCCATTAGGTAAATAATAAAGAGCAATTGAATGAAAGTTTTACTGATAAAATCAGATTATTTGTATGAACAAAAGCTAGCAAGTATACTTGTCCTCTCATATATTTTTTTTGCGGTTGCCCTCTCATATATATATTGACAAAAAATATCCATAAATCAGACTATTTGTATGGCATTCAAAACATGTACATTAAGCTGACACTGTAGGATAATTGAAGAGATTCATAATTTAGTCTGATGTAAGCAGAAGTAAATGCAGTGAATGCTCCAGGAACTTTGGTTTACACCATATGTCATACTTTTGGAAACCTATTATTCAATAACCCTATTGACCAAACAACACATCGATGTAAAAATAGTTTTTGTCATAAATGATAATCAAATAGCACTGTTGTCATAATAGCTAGAAAGGGAAGCCAGTCTATTGTGTGTTGAAAGTAAAACAAGATCTTGGTCTGTTCTACGTTATTATGGTCCATGAAAAGCACCAATGCACCGCAAACAAACTGTAGAGAAAAAGGAGGATTTATCATAAAACAACGGACAAGCCGATGATGTGTCAAGAAAATCGCATATGATGATGTGTCAACAAAATCACATATATAAAATGAAAAAGAAAACGTGGATACTGGATAGAGTAACTAGAACAAACTTTGATTTCTGTGAATGTGCAAATGAGACTGAATTTACAAATTAGTGGAATATAAATATATATGAAGAAGTTCATGATACGTAGCAAACCTCTGAAAACATAAAGTAGAAAATTTAGTTAAAGATGAAACGAAAGTGTACAAAATTCAATCTCTAGAATTATCATAAAACTATCTAATGTCATGTGGCAGATTAGGTCATGAATAATAACAATCATATGATAATGATTAATCTAAAAGAAACCATAACAAAATTGACAGGAAAGGAACTAAGTAACAAAAATTGCAAATTCCCTTCTGGAATTGGATACGTATATATCGACCCAGGCACCAGGCAATACAGATAAGGCAAAAGTATTTTTTTGTCACAGTTTTTTATGTTACTTACCATGTTTTTCTAACAAAATCACATAAATTTATTGATGACTAGGTTCAAATACAATGAATCTATCACAAAATGGAAGTAAAATAAAATAAAATAACAAATAGAGAGTATGGGTGCCATCATCTATCTCACTGACTTATTTTTCAAAAATGACCATGTGTCTAGGTTTTTTTGCCGTTGAATATGGATATAAACCTCCCACATTCACTTGCTACCTCCAGCATGGCCATCTTGAAGAAGTGAACCTGAGCACAATGCATATTTAAGGATTAATTCATCATTTGTCATTGGTATCTGAGGAATTCAGCCAGGAGAAGGCATGTGGGAAGTCAGTGATTATTCGATGGGCTTCTACAGCAGCATATAGGTTTATATAGCCAAGCATTACAAACCAGTGGCACTGAGAGACAACAAACCCATACAGGAAGAAATTTCAGAGCATACAAAATAATAAAATAGGATGGAGAGATCTAAACCTCAAATCTATAAAGCTTGCAGCCCAAAATGTTGAAAAAACCCAAGTTCACCATGACGTCATCAACCTCCTGCAGAGGAGTTGCCCCACAATCAACTGTTCGCTCGGCGATTAATCAACGGATATCATGAAACTTCTATACTAATATAATGTATAAAATCCAAACTAGGTGTTGCATTTCATGAAATAAAAATTGAATGTATGGCCAACACCAGATACACTATAACAATATCCAAGATGGCTCTTAAAACTAACAGTACAGTACTAGTACTAGATCCGAGATGTTATCTACTAGTACGCACCTATTCCGTAATATGTACAACTCTTATGTGCAAATTGCACAAATGCAAAAGTAGATATACAATCACACCAGGCATCTTCATATATTAATTAAGAAGATTACTTAACTTTATCCTCTATATTGCACTGATGTTCTTCGGTGCTGCACATATGATTGCTCCACAAAGCATTTCAGCAGTATTGAATAGTTGAACGCACCACCAAGAGCACTTCATAATTCCAACCAATAAACCAAACTGTAATTGTTGCAACATGTAGTATAAAACAGGCTAATATGCCTAGTCAGTACATTTTTGCCATCCTTTCTTGTTTTAACATTTACACAGCATTTTATTTTTAAAGGGACCTGCACAGCAGATAGTAGTAGTCTCTGAAACCCAAATGACAAATATAACTATTCTACAGTAAAACATAAATATCCCACTTCTCAAATTATTCATAGACTTTGTATACAAAGATGATAGTAAGTATTCATAGTCTATGTATACCACCAGGATGAAACCAAAATACATAATATTTTTATTATCAAAGTAAGTTTCATCACCGTCGCAAAAATGAAAGATAATGTGCCATATCGGTATATAGTTGATAAACCAAGTGATCAGAGATCAGTTAATCTAGACCTAGCAAAGAACCTCAAAACAAGCTAGAAATGTACTTCGACCTCACAACAGAAGATAAAACGAACTCATTTAAGAACAAAGTTCAATACATTATGTTAATGTTAACCAGTTTAAACATCCATGAATTCAGGAGCGATCATAATCCAAAATAACCACATTATATTGTCCCAGCAAATTAAGACATAAAAGGATTATTGAACTGATATGGAAGCAAATTACTAAAAGGGACTAATGTTGTTCCAACATCCCTTAAGATTAATTCTTGCCATCAGGTTGGTTGTCTGATAATTCTCGCTGCCCCACTGGTAGAAGCACTACAAGAAATGAGTAACAGTCACAAAAATTGTTATGACAGTAGTAAACGTGCTTATATGAGCAACTCATATGCACATATTGCACAAATACAAAAGTGGATATACAATACAATCACACCAGGAACCTGCATATTATGAAAATTACTGAACGTGTCCCGTATATATATTGATGTTTTTCAGTGCTGCGCATATCATTTGTCCACGGATAATGAAGCATTTCTGAAACATTGAATGGTTGAACGAACCAAAAACACTTGATGATTTCAACCGATCTAAAAAGCGGCAGTGTTATATTACAAATTAAAGCATGTTGTGTTCCTGAGAACACGTAGTATAAAACAGACCTGTGTTATATTATAAATTAAAGCATGTTGTGTTCCAGAGAACACGTAGTATAAACAGACCAATATGCCTAGTCAGTACATGTTTGCCATCCTTCCATGTTTTAACAGATTCATAGCATTTTATGACTTAACGGGATTCTGTTCAGTGAGAATATATGAACCTCACAGTAGGCGGTAGTAGTCTGAACCCAAAATGACTATTATAATTATTGAACTATAAAACACAGGTGTCCCACTTTCTCAAAGTATTCATATACTATGTATACCAGAATGATAATCAAACCAACATAATATTTGTATTGTCACAATTAGTTTCATTAGAAAAACTAACAGCGCAAAAATGAAAGAGACTGCATCACATCCATATAAACCAAACGATGAGTCAATCTGGACCCAGTAGATAGCCTCAACAAACTGGAAAAGGAAATTCAATTTCACAATATAATAGAAAAGTAACTCAAGACATTAAGAGTAAAGTATGATACATTATGATAATGTTGACCAGTTTAAACATCCAGGAATTCAGAACAGATCATAATCCAAAACAACCACGCATTATCCCAGCAAATCAAGAGATAACAAGAAGTGACAATTGATATGGAAGCAAATTACTAAAAGGGACTAATGTTGTTCGAACAGCCCCTAAGCATTATTTGTACGCCATCAGCAGGTCGATCTCTGAGTCGTCTCTGCTGGCCACTTGCTGCTAGCAGGTCTACAAAAAATAAGAGTATCAGATACAAAAAATTTTATGTCAGTAAACAGGTTTATATTAGATGAGCTCCTGCTGCCACTGTTCGTTGATGCTACTCACCATGCATGCCCATCACTTGAGGAAATACCAGCAACTTGCCCACCGATGAAAACCCTCCAAGCTGCCGTTCGGGACACACAGCGTGGTGATTTGGGTCGCCATGTCAAACACCATGGCCGTCTCTTCCTCAGGCCCACCAATCCAGTACACGCAATTAGCCCTGAGCCACGGCGTGCCAGCCACGCGCACAGACACCGCATTGTTCTTGCCGAGGAACAGAGAGTAGCCGCCCAGATCATCCACCTCCTTCCAGCACGGCCAGCTCCCCGGGTCATGCTTGAGCACAATGATCTCCTTCCCCAGCTCCGCCTCCTCAAGCCCGCCGAATAGCACCGCCCTCCTGATGTTGACCAGGTTCCTCCACACCTGGTACATGACACCTTCACAGAAAACCAGGTACCTCTCGTTGTGGCCAGCGCGCAAGTAGTCGAAGAGAAATTTAAAGCGCTTAACAGCGAACACCCTGGCCGGATCGAACGGCAGGCTGCCGTTGCCCTCTGGTAGCAAGCTCTCGACCCTGGCTTTCGGAGCCTCACCACCGCCGCCGCCCGGTGCCGGGATGCAGATCACTCGCACCGCGCTGGCCAAGGTGAGGCAGTACACCCTGCCATCGTCATGGTACACAAGATCCACGATGGTGTTCTTGATGCATTGCCGAGGGTAATCCTGTTTCACCTCCGTCCAGTCCTCGTCGCCGGATCTGGCGTAGGCGACATTCCAGTCGTTGCCACGCCCGTAGATGGCGACGGCGGTGAAGTCGGCCTCGGTAGGGTTTGGGGCGAAGACCACCTTCTTGACCTCCCATTCCGCCACGTTCAGCAGCTCGGGCAGGCGGATCCTCACGCCGGAGATGGGGTTCGTGAGGATCAGCCTGCGGTACGGGCTCCTGATGCGCTCGTCCACGGCGATCCAGCCATGGCCCGAGCCCACGCAGACGCTCCCGGTGGTGAGCACCGGGTCCAGCATGCCGCGCACATCGAGCCGGCGCTGCGCGGGGAGGGAGAAGGCGGCCGCGAAGAGCTCTGGCTCGTAAGCAGCATGACCAGGGCCGTAGGCGGTATAGATGAGCAGCGGCGTGGCAGGCGGCATGCTGGAGCGCCAGCAGACGCCGCGGATGGAGGTGTAGTCCACTAGCGACATCTCGCGAGCATTGGTGATCTGCGAGACCACATCCGCGGGGAGGTCACGCCAGGGACGCTCTTCTTCCTGCTTGCCACGGCGGCGGCGGCATCTTGCCTTGCGCGGCGCCATGGCAGTGCGCTGGTCTTGCTTCGATCTGCTGGCTTGGCTTCGATTTCAGTGGAGAATTTTGGGGATTGGGGTCCGGTGGGTTTGGTGAAGGCATGGTACATGTGACTATATAGCCATTGGAAGCAGGAAGCTTGCGCTAAAGGGCTGCAGGGAGTGTCGTGACGTGTAGCCGGATACCCTCATTCTCGTGGCTTTGGCCTGCGGCGTGCCCACGGTTTTTAATTTCGGGAAAATGCATCTTGGTATAAAACTATTCACAAATTCGCATGTAGGTCCATATAACAGTCAAAGTGAACAACTGGTGGTTAGTGGTCACCATATCTTCACTCTGTATGTATAATTACCTATACTTAGATTCTCGCTTCAAATGAGTCATTGTAATGCTGTCCTGGATATGCTTGACTGGAGATTTTCTGGTGCAAGATGAGAATCCGTAATAAAAAGTTGAAGTACGATGAGTTCATTTTACATGCTATTTTAACTTGATCTATCTTTGCTCCTTTTGTCATGGCAATACACTGGTAAATTGTAGGCCGTTTCTCCAATATTTTAAATGCTGAAACATTGGAATTTATTTATTATGAAGATATCGGTATTCCATAGCTAGGAAACAACTCCCTCGAATCCTTTAATCCACTGGCTACATGCATGGCAGCGGAGTACTGTCCTTCCACCTATTTCCAAATCTACATGCAATAATTGAATTGTTTCGGATACTATTCTAGGGAGACTGTTATGAGTATATCAATGCAAGAGTATCAAGAGTTGGAAAAAGTAGTTCTACTTCAAGAAAAAAAAATCTTTCAGGATCCTACTTCATTAATGCATGACTAAACGACAGAGTTCCTCAACTGTTGTACGTCGTCGCTCTTCTCTGCACAAATCTTTCAAAATACGTGGATTCTTAGAGAGTTGATATATATACATGGATATGCTTCCCTGGAGACTTTGCGGAGCAAGATTAGCTAGAATCCGTGATAAAAATTTGAAGTACGCTGAGTTCATTTTACATGCTATTTTAACTTTCATGCTTGCTCCTTGGTAATCCACTAGGAAATTGTACGCTCTGTTTCGCCAATATTTTAAATGCAGAAACATTGGACTTTATTTACTGTGAAGATATCGGTATTCCTTATGAAACTATTCCCTCGAATCATTTAATCCACAGGCTACTTGCGGCGAATATATCTGTCATTCCATCTAATATACCTGCAATAACTGAATTGTTTCGGATACGACTATATACTAGGGGGGCTGTTATGGAGTATATCAACTGCATCTTTCTGAAAAATATCTTTCTACTTTGTTAATGCTCTGTTCTACATAAATCTTTCAATATACGTGGATTCGGCCCTTCGATCAGGTCGTGTAGTAGTGCACCGGCGACCGCATGCCACACGGCGCGCGAGAGAACATCATCACACAAACAATCTATCACCAGCATGGCACAGGTCACGCAGTACTCCAGCCTAAATTAAAACATTACCTTCAAGACATTTGTGCAGTCAGTTCTTAACTATGAACCGGCTCTACACATAAATTTCCACCATGTGTGTCAGATTATATTTCATTTGCTATCTTTGGAAATGGCTAATCGTATATGGGATCATCGTTCGATTAAGGGTCCAGCTACATCTCTGGAGAAAGGAAAATGAGAGGGCGTCGTTTGTGCCACCACTAGCGCCGAGCCCAACGGTTGATGGAGCACCATCGTGCATGCAAGACAGAGGCATAGGTCCGATGGCTGTGGATCAGATCGAACAGGGGCGATCAACAGCAAAGCCATGGAGGAACAGGGTGTTGTCAACGAGGGACGCTGGGCTGCTCATCGGCGGCCTCGTCGTCCTTGCCTTGCTCATCGGCACCACCACCAGCGGGTGGACAAAAAACGGCCAATTTGTAAGTCTCTCCATAGGTTTTAGCTCCTAGTTACTCAAAATTTCTGATTTCATAGGTTCACCTCGAAACAAATTATCTTCGTTATTATATTATTAGGAATGAAAATTGTCTTCTCACTTGTTATTTTGTTGACCAAAACTCTTGAACTGAAGAAATGCAGGATAGGTTTAAAAAAAAGGAAAATTGGAAAAAAAACTAAGATACCAATCCAAATTCCCACTCGTTGCAGCATCCGATGCATGTTTTTATTCTAGTGAGCTCCATTATTTGTACGTACAAACGTAGCCATTGCCGTGGGAACATGCATAACAAAGTCACTTTAAGCTTCTGACTGCGCGCAGTGATCGGAGCACGATGTACAATGCCAAATTAATGTATGTTTAACTAATATCACTACGGGAAAACCAAGAGCGAAAAAACACTTGTAAAAGTTTTTCCGAGTGTTACACTCGGCAAACACCAGTTGGCGAACGCATATTTGGCAAAGCTGTTTTTCGGGAGTGTTTTGTTTGCCGAGTGCAAAATCGACACTCGGTAAAGGTTTTTTTTTTAAAAAAACAACTGCTGTTGGATCTCCTCGGCCGGCCGCCACCACTCCTCACCCACTGCTGCTCCTTGCCCCGAGCATGAGATGAGGGTCGAGAAGAGGGGAGAGATAGAGAAGCGGAGGAGGCGGAGGGACGGAGGCACACACAGCGAGGTGGGGATGAGAGATGAGAGAGGCGGCGGGGGAGGAGGGGCGGTGCATGTGTATAAGGCAGCGGACAGGACAGAGACCGGAGCGGACACGTACACGACTTAATTCCAGCGAAATCAAATTTCGGATCCGTTTTGCGAAGTGCTAGGGGCCAAAGACTCCAAAACTCAGTTATTTGCCGAGTGCTAGATAATTACACTCGGCGAAGAGCTTGTTTAGTGAATGTTTTCTTCCAACACTAGGCAAAAAGCTTTTTTTTTACCGGTAGTGTGTATAACTTTATATCGTCCTTGCATTAATCCCGCCTTTCTCGGAAATAAGATTGCATTGGCATTTTCCACGGTTCCTGCGTAGGTGGTTTTGTAAGTCACTGATGTGAATGATAAAAGCAACAAATAACAACATAAGGTGAAAAATATAATGGCAATCTCTTATCTGACATGTCATAGGTAGTTCGTTCTCCAAATTCTCGCAGAGTAACATGGATGCGTGCAGTTGATTCTGCTTGGCAGCAGACGTGGACGAAGCGGCAACAACCACGCATCAACATCTGGGATACCACGTATACCTATCCCCTTCAACTGCAGCAACGAGACCTCCTCGGCCTTACCCACATGCCATCGCGCCGCAACATGTCCGTTGTTGCCGTCACGGTCAGCAGCCCCATCCTCCGAACAGCCTCGGGCATCACCATCGTCGCCGACGACGACGACATGCCCGGAGTACTTCCTGTACATCCACTCGGACCTGTCGCCATGGCGCGACGAAGGGATCACACGGGAGACACTAGAGCGTGCACGTGACAAGGCGACGTTCCGGCTGGTTGTTGTGGCCGGGCGTGCATACGTGGAGAAGTACCGCCCCGCGTTCCAGACGCGGGACGTGTTCACGCTTTGGGGCATCCTGCAGCTGCTTTCTCGCTACCCGGGCCGCGTCCCGGACCTGGACCTCATGTTCTTCTGCGACGACACCCCCGTGGTACACGCCGCGGCCTACCCCGACCATTCCAAGGCGCCACCGCTCTTCATGTACTGCAAGAACGACACCGCACTGGGCATCGTGTTCCCGGACTGGACCTTCTGGGGCTGGCCCGAGGTGAACATCCGGCCGTGGGCACCGTTCCTGGAGGAGGTGCAGCGCGAGACCCGGCGCGTGCCATGGATGAACAGGGAGCCCTACGCATTCTGGAAGGGCAATCCTGATGTCGGAGGCCGCTTGCGCGGCGACCTTATGCGATGCAATGTCTCCAGCAATGGCAAGGACTGGAACGCGCGCCTCGTCAGGCAAGATTGGGAAGATGCCGACCGAAACGGCTTCAAGGACTCCAATTTGGCAAAACAGTGTACCTACAGGTATAACGTCTCTACTTGCAGTTACAGCTCAAGCAAATATGTTAATTTGAACATTCCTACATCAGATATTGCCACTGCATGCAGGTACAAGATCTATGTGCAAGGGAGAACCTGGTCAGTGAGCCAGAAGTACATCCTGGCCTGTGGCTCTCCAGTTCTGCGCATCAACACAACTTTCCATGACTTTTTCTCCAGGGGGCTCGTCGCCGGCAGGCACTACTGGCCCATTGATGCCGCCCGCATGTGCCCGTCCATCAAGTTCGCTGTTGACTGGGGCAACGCTCACCCTGTGCAAGCACAGCGGATGGGTGAGGAGGGAAGCAGCTTCTCCCGGGACGAGCTAAGCATGGACAACGTCTATGACTACATGCTGCACCTACTCACCCATTACGCCCGGCTGCTCCGCTACAGACCCACAGTCCCGGAGAACGCCACCGAGTACTGCCTCGAGTCCATGGCCTGCCAAGAGGACGGCCGTGCTGGTGAGTTCATGATGGAGTGCATGGAAAAATATGTCGCCGATTTTGATCCCTGCACGATGCCTCCATCTTTCACCTTTCCGCGGAGTTGGCCAGAGGATGGAGGAGGTGGGCAGCATATTCGAAAGGATGCATGAAAGCAAGAGTGGAAGGAAACTTAGATGGAGCACACATCCATATCATGGATAGTAGTTAAAAATTGGTATACCTTACAATCAACAACGATTAATAGTTGAGTACAATCAACTCTTATCCATAGGCTCTAACCATGTAGATGAAGGAACCTAGGCAAAATGCTTCTCAAATATCTTTTATTTCTACATGGCAAGGATTTGGAAGGATCCGAGTTATTATGTGGTCGGGTAGGATTAGTTTTAATCTCTAGAATTATTGTTTGAAATTCTAGCCACCCACGGCTAGAAAATACTTATAACTCCGATTACTTTCAAACTCCACGTCATCAAAATAATAAATGACAATCATAACCATGGTTACAAAGAAGTCCGTCCGTATTATTTGAATACCAAACGGCTCATACCTCAGTATTAAATGACTTGGAATGAAGTGCAATGGAGGGCAAAAAATATTGTACACAGATAGAAAAAAATTGCAAAAACATACATTGAATAGATAAATGTATAAGATAGGAAACGAAACCTTCTTGATGATGATAAGGTCCCTATCTTCAGTTGGGAAATCAGGATCAGTTCAGTCCCTACGTGGTTCACTACGGGAAACCGCCTGTTTGCCGTGTGCCACATCACGGGCACACGGCAAAGAGGCCTCTTTGTCGTGTGCCTGGCCACGTGGCACACGGCAAACATGCAGCACACGGCGGCCCACAGCAGGCACACGACAAAAAGGGCAGCACACGGCAAAGATGCCTGTTTGTCGTGTGCCTAATGGTAGGCACACGGCAAACGCGCCGCCCCCAACGGTCGTCGCCTTGGCCGTTAGTTTTGCCGTGTGCCATGGGCCGGCACACGGCATACACAGCACCTTAGTCGTGTGTCCTGTGCCGGCACACGGCAAACAATATGCAAAAAAATTTAATTTTGCCTCCAAACTTGTTTTGCTAACTTATTTGTCGATGTATTATTCCATATTAGTTTTGTGCATGTTTTCCTGTCAGTTTGCTATATTTAATCATTTTATTTCATTGTTTTTAATTTTACCCATAAGGCAAATTTTGTTCGAATAATGTAATGTAATGTTTGAGAAAATATTATTTGGATTCTTTAGACTAATATGATGCGATATGCATTAGATGGAATGCAATTTTTGATATATTGCTCGCTTGTCGTGTGCCCGAATTTGGGCTCGGTTCGTTTAAAAATTCTATAAAATGCAAAAAAAGTCAAAAAATTATTAATTTTGGCGTGATGTCATGTTTTCATACATAGAGGCTATGGTAAAAAATGGAGAAGGTATCGAGCAAGTTGACGCATTGCCTCTTTACAAACCGAAGCTTCTCGGGAGAAGATCCTAAGAGTTGTTAAAGAGATGTTGTGATTTGAAGCAACGTGACAATTGAAATTCAGATTTAAAACAAAACTCATTTTGTATAGTCTACATACGCTTTAGACAGGTTCATGCCTAAATTTAATTATTTTTTGAATCCGTTTGATATTTTTTAATTTTTTTTGTTTAGGTAGTAATATGTTTGCCGTGTGTTTTGACAAGGGGCACACGGCAAAGGCTCTTTGTCGTGTGCCCCAGATCCACGGCACACGGCAAAGTCTTTTAGACTTAGCCGTTCTAGCCCATCCACCCACACATCACACACACTCCACTCACACACAATGTTGCGCCCCCTGCCGCGCCGCACCGCCGGACCGCCGCACTGCCCCGCCGTGCCCTGGCCCCGGCCGCGCCGGCCCGCCCTGCCCCCGGCGCGGCACGCCGCAGCTCCCTCGCGCGACATTGCTGCGCGCCGCCGACACGTGGGCCCCTAACCCTGGCCGCGCCGGCCCGCCCTGCCCCCGGCCGCGCGTGCCAGGGCCAGCCCCCGGCCGCCCGCGCCCCCGCAACCGGCCACCGCCACCTCGGCGCCCCTCCGTTCCATCCGGCTTCCCCGTGCACCCTCTTGGTATGCATGCTTCTTGCCGCATGATGTTTGTAAATTTTGAAATATGAGTTTGTTAGAAATTTTAGAAGTGGATTCAATATAGTAGTGTTAGAAATTTCTTAGTTTGTTAGAATTGTTAGAAGTTTATTTGATGCTCGGCCGTCATGCCATTGTGATGCTCTGTCATCGTGCCATTGTGATGCTCGGCCGTGGTGCCGTTGTGTATGTGATGCTCGGTCGTCGTGCCGTTTGTTAGAATTGTTGGAAGTGTATGTGATTTTTGCAGGTTTTGCTAACCTCACCGTGTAGGGAGGTGCTGCCGAAATTTTTTTATTGACATTTCTTTGGTTTTTTTGATGCGCAAAAGCCGTCGCTCGCCTTAGCTTGCCTTGCCTACACGCCTAGTTGTTCGACGTGGAGCCGGAGCGGACGAGGAGCAAGCACGTACACCGGCCACGTCTACACCGCCTAGTTGTTCGACGCAGAGCCGGAGCGAACCCGTGCCGCGAGTCCACACCATGCCTGCCATGCCTACACCGTCGACCCATCGTAAGCACCACGACCCCGCCCGTGTATCTTGTTCGTAGATCATGTAACTCAGTTAGGTGTCTCCCGTTCGAAAAAGATACAGTTAGGAAATATGCAGAACTTTGCATATCTACGACTGTATCTTTTTCGAATTGTCTACGTTATTTGGACAGACTGAGGATGCGTAGCTGTAGTGGGTTTCCATGGTCTACTCCGATCTGGGACAGGATTTCGGCAGCACCTCCCCAGTGTTCTCCAGATACACAATCTCCCTCTGAACGTGTATTTGGAGAACAGCGGGGAGGTGCTGCCGAAATTCTGTCCCAGATTGGAGTAGACTATGGAAATTTACCCTAGCTATGCATCCTCGGGTGGGATTAGGACATATCTTTACCTATTAGAGAGTATAGACATCATGTAGGACCTACATTAGGTACATGTAAAATAATTTCCTTTTCATTTGCCGATGTCATAGAGGATGAATGACCGTACCTGGATGCTCACGGGATGGAAACTTGGGGGTGATGTGACTGCGGATTGGGTTCGAAGGACAGAGGCTTTTATAGATGAAGCATTTGCAAAGGTTAAAGGAAGAAACAAGACCACTTGGTGTCCTTGAGATATGTGGGAACACGCGTCGAAAACCAAAGGAAGAAATGACAAGACATCTTTTCATACACGGATTTACGAGAGACCAAACCCGGTGGACCTACTATGTTGAAGGCAATAATCGTAGGAGAGACGAGGCCATGAGACAACGCAATGAGGAACTTGATTCTGATGCCGGGGTGGCAGACATGTTAGATGACTTTGAGGAAGCACAATTTGATGAAGAAGGAAGGGAGCTGGTCAACCCCTTCACGAGCATACCAAGGTTTCCCAATTGGATGCTATTGGGCGCTTAATGGCCGTGAAGTCCCAGTTTGCACTAAGTCGAGATGCCTTTGATAATATGTTGACGGTATTTGGCAGCCTGCTTCTGGAAGGTCACATTCTACCAAAGAACATGTATGAGTCACAAAAAAGTCCTTCGTGCACTTAAGATGTCTTACGAGAAGATTGATGCCTATCCTAATTCATGCATCTTATTTAGAAAAGAACACGCAGAAGCAAAGTACTGTCCAAAGTGTAAATCCTCAAGGTTCTTGGAGGTAGACGTTGGTGACGGTCAGAAGAGGCAGCTCGCGGTCCCCGTGAAAGTCCTACGGTACCTTCCATTCATACCGAGGGTCCAACGACTGTTCATGAGCGAGGAATCCACAAAACAGATGACATGGCACAAAAATGGAACTCGATACAAACCAGACAAGCTTGTACATCCATCTGATGCTGAATCATGGACCCATTTTGATGGGATCCATCATGTTAAAGCTGCTGAAGCTCATAATGTATGTGTTGCGTTGGCGACAGATGGCTTCAATGCTTATGGAATGTCGGCAGCCCCATACACTTGTTGGCTTGTGTTCGTTATCCCTCTCAATCTCCCCCCAGCATTATCTTTGAACGACAGAACATTTTCCTGTCGTTGATAATTCCTGAACACCCAGAGAATAATATGAGTGTGTATATGGAGCCTCTGATTGATGATTTGCTCCGTGCTTGGGAGGAAGGGGTTTGGACATACGACCGAGCTACAAAGACAAACTTCAGAATGTATGTGTGCTACCACTACTCTCTGCATGACATGCCGGTGTACGGGATATTCTGTGGCTGGTGTGTGCACGGGAAGTTCCCTTGCCCAATATGCAAGGCGCATCTGAGGTTCATTTGGTTGAAGAAGGGCAGCAAATATTCTTCGTTCGACAAACATCGACAATTCCTCCCTCTTGACCATCCATTCAGACAAGATAAGAAGAACTTTACGAAAGGCGCCGAAGTTAAAGACCCTATACTGCACATGATGACACCTGATGAGATTCGTGCTGAGTTAGAAGCCCTCATGATGAATGAAGACGGTGGGTTTGTGGGATATGGTGAGCAACATGCCTGGGCGGATAGGTGTGGGTTGTGGAGGCTCCCCTATATGCAAGACCTCCTTCTAACACATAACATTGATATGATGCACACTGAAAATAATGTCGCTGAGGCGACCTTGAGTTCAATCATGGCCATGCCTGATAAATCAAAGGACAACGTTAACGCTAGAGTGGATCAAGCAGAGTTATGCAACAAACCAAAGATGAACATTCCGGCTCCCCAAGAGGGAAAGAGGTGGAAGAAGCCAAAGGCCGATTTCTGCCGAACGACGAACCAAAGGAGGGAAGTACTACGCTAGTTCTATGACTTAATGTTCCCTGATGGGTACACAGCGAATCTGAGGCGGAGGGTGAACTTGACTACTATGCGAATCAACAGGCTCAAGAGTCATGACTATTGCATATGGATCGAGCGGCTTCTTCCGGTGATGGTTCAAGGCTACGTTCTTGATCATGTCTGGCAAGTGCTTGCAGAGTTGAGCTTTTTCTTCCGCCAGCTTTGTGCAAAGGAATTATCTGTGACAGTGATCAAGGAAATGGAAAAAATTGCGCCTGTGTTGCTCTATAAGTTGGAGAAGATCTTTCCACCCGGCTTCTTCAATCTGATGGAGCATATGATTTTGCACCTCCCGTACGAAGCACGAATGGGGGGGGGGGGGGCGCTGTGCAAGCACGTTGGTGCTATTCTATTGAGAGATGCCAAAAAGTGCTTCGAACTAAATGTAAAAACAAATGCAAAATTGAACTTTCTATTGCTGAGGCATACATTCTAGAGGAGGTCTCTAGCTTCACATCAAAATACTATGCTGACAACCTTCCTAGCGTGCATAATCCACCCCCTCGTTACAATGTTGGCGAGCATGAATCGAATCTCAGTCTTTTCCGAGGGCAACTCAAAAGTGCAAGTAGTTCGGCCATCAAGACCTTGAATCATGAAGAGTGGAGCAAAATCATGATATATGTGTTGACCAACCTTGAAGAAGTCGTGCCGTACATGGAGTAAGTTTTCAACAAGCGTTTAGTATTCCAATACTTTGTATTCTGCATCCAACCCCATTGTTCCTCTTTGGTATACATGGAATTTCGTGGGGAATTCTGGCATAGACCTAGGGCCCCTATCCTATAGGAAATGGACACCCTTCTTAGGCAGGTGCGGGAAATGGAAGACCTAATTTCATTTCTTGGTTCTCACGAAAGGTAATGTCCAATTTAGCTCATTCGTAGTTCGTAGTATGACATTACAAGTTGCTCCCCTATAATTTGACAAAATTGTATCCTGCTTTGAATTTGTAGGCTGAAAAAGACACTTCTATGAATGCTGAGTTGCAACAGGTTTCCAAAGGCTTTGCCTGTAGGGTAAAGTCATTTGGCGCTTATGATGTGAATGGGTATTGTTTTCACACAACAAGCCACGAGCAGAGTCGCCCCAATCAAATAACCACAAATACTGGAGTTTTTACTCCAGGAGACGATGAACTCCAGTACTATGGAACAGTCGAACAAATATACGAGCTGGACTTTCATGGCTCTAAACCTCTGAAACCTGTGATATTCAAATGCCATTGATATGATCCTCAAGCTGTGAGACTGGACCCCGAATCTTGGGCTAGTCGAAATTCGACGGTCCTCCGTGTACAAAGGCAACGATGTTTATATTGTGGCCCAACAGGCCACACAAGTCTATTATCTCTCATACCCATGCCAAACCGACCAACGTCTCCTGGGTTGGGATGTTGTGTATAAAGTATCACCATGCGGCAAACTACCTGTCCCAAACAATAAAGATCACAACAGTTGGGATGTTGTGTATAAAGTATCACCATGCGGCAAACTACCTGTCCCAAACAATAAAGATCACAACATAGACCCAAACACATATGCCGGAGAGTTTTATCAAGAAGATGGGCTAGAAGGGACATTTGAGATAGACTTCAGCGAAGCGATCGGAATGGAAGTAGATAATGAAAGTGTTGAGCAAGAGGATGCCGGAGATGTGATTCATAATTTGAAAGACTTAGAATTACTTGAAAAACTACGATTAGGCAACGACAATGATTCTGACAACGAACCGCCTTTGGAGCACGGTGTTGAAGATATGGACATGCCTGATAGCGATGCTGAGACATGTGACCCAGCTAATGTGGATCATGATGACTATTTCTAATTCGTGTAAGATATGTGTACTAATTTATTTTAAATCTCTAACACTATGTTATTTAATGATTATTTTTTCTGAATTTATTTTCTAATACGCGTGAATTTATTTCTATTACTTGTACTTACTTACTCTTTGTCATTGCAAGTGATTGATCAATTATGGTGGGGGGCGGCAAAGCTGTGATGAGGTCGATCAACTCTTTCTCTGGAAAGGGTGGCAGTTCAGCGGAGTCCTCCAAGGGGGCCAACAGGGAAAAGGGAAGGGTTCAGGGAGTTCGTCGGCGGCTGCAGGTACTTACACTCCGTCTTTTTAATTACAGTGTTCTTTCTAATACCTGTACTTACACAGAACTCCTTTTAATTACAGTGGTTAGGCCGCGGAGGAGTACTCGCAGGAGGGCGCCCTAGCCTGTACCCTCTATGCACAGCTCTAGTGCAGAGGACGACCGAGAAGAGGAGGGGGAGCAGGGGCAGTAGGACGAGGAGGCAGAGCAGGAGGGGAGGGGGGGGGGGGGGGGGGAGGAACAGGAGGGGGAGGTGGGGGGCGACTCGCCTAAAGTCTGGTTGCGAGGCCCCTCTTCCCTCCCAACACGACCCATACCTTGGGCTCAACGGCTGGTTGTTACACCCGAGCCTCCTAGGCAATTAACTTGACATGTTCTTACTAATGTTTATTTTGATGTTTTTATGGATAATTGAAACTAATAGTTTTTCTGAATCTCTTTGGCAGGGCCTTTGAGATTGTGGAGCCAGGTACTCACTCTCGCATCCCCAATGGCATTCTGGGGCAGCTTTGTAGGATGCACTACCCTGGCATCATACAGAAAGGGGTCCGAGACCAGCCGGCGTGGTCGTGGGAGGACTACGCGACCACGGAGGAATTGGAATTCGATGCGGATGGGCAGGTGTATGGGAGCATGGCGCGACGGGTGGTGACCGAACTGTGGGTAAGTATTCTTCGTATTACATTTATCAATACATCGCATTCATCAATCATTTTTGAAATTCCTAATACATCGCATGATTTGTGCAGGATTTCTACATATGGCAGAATGGAATTAAGAACCAGGCCGTCCAGGTGGCTGACACGGCCTGCCGCAAGCTGGTGGCCGATATGTGGTACGAGACGAAACTATGTGCCATCATACAGTGGTGGGCTAACTTTGCGCCTAAACATGAGAGGCGGAGCATGCTGAAAGCGGAGGCGAGAACAATGATGCTGACAAAGGAACAATTTCTACTAGGTAAATGTTGCAACATTTAATTCCTTTGATTAATTACACAATTTTATTTATATGTCATACTTGATGGTGTGCAGGTGCCTCCGTGATGCTTCTTTGGACAATCAATGATTTTCCTGCATATGTAATGTTGTCTGGTTGGAGCATAAAAGGCAGGTTTGCTTGTCCATACTGTCACAAGGACACTGATTACTTGTGGTTAAAGTATGGTGGTAAGCATTGCTACATGGGCCATCGTCAGTTTCCTACCTAGGAACCACAGGTGGCAGGAGGAACAAGGTCAGCTTCAATAACCAGGTTGAAACGAGGGAGACTCCAGTGCCCCTCACTGATGCACAAGTCCTGGAGCAGTACCAGAGTTTCGAGCAAGTCACATTTGCAGCGGCTAGATCGAGGAAGAGGAAGTAGAGAGATGAAGATAATAGATGGCATAACTGGAGGAAAAAGAGTATTTTCTTTGAGCTTCCTTACTGGCAACATCTGCTTATACGCCATAACCTCGATGTTATGCATACTGAGAAGAATATATGTGAGAGCTTGGTAGGGACTTTGCTCAAATTGGCTAAAAATAAGGACAGTGAGAAGGCTAGACTGGATATGAAAGATTTGGGTATAAGAAAGGATCAACACCCAGTGTTGGACATTAAAGGAAAATACACTTTGCCACCAGCGTTGTACAAGCTAGGGAATGATCAGAAGGATATTCTATGCAATTTTCTTCATGGTGTGAAGATGCCCGATGCTTGTGCCTCAAATATCAAGAGATGTGTTGATGTCAATGCTCGCAAGGTTTCTGCGCTTAAAAGTCATGACTACCATATTATATTACAGAAACTGTTACCCTTGGTGGCGCGCCATATATTGCCTGAAGAAGTAGTGATCCCCATCATCGAGCTCAGCAGGTTTTTCAGTAAGGTATGTTCAAAGGAACTTGATGAAACTGAGATGAAAGAACTTACCCAATCGATTGGAGAGACCCTTTGTCGGCTTGAGATGATATTCCCTCCAGCATTTTTTGATATTATGATGCACTTACCAGTTCATATTGCTTGGGAGGCTGAACTCGAGGGCTCTGTTTCTTATAGATGGATGTATCCAGTTGAGAGGTACCTACGTGCCCTAAAAGGCTATGTGAGGAACAAAGTGTGCCCAGAGGGTTCAATAGCAGAGGGATACCTCTCGGAGGAGTGCCTTAAATTCTGTTCTCGGTTCTTTGGAGGTGTTAGTACAAAGCTGAATAGGCTTGGTCGTCAAGAAAGCACCACTGTTAGTGAACCACCTGGTGGTCTAAGTGTATTTGCGAGCACAGACTACACTAGGAAAAAAAGTAGTCATAAGCATAATATGGAGATACCTTCTCGTGGTCAGATGCTCAAGATGCTGCACTACATAATAACCAACTGTGATGAGGCCACTCCATGGATAAAGTAAGTTACATTTATTAATTCTTTCATTTGGTTCTTTAATTGTATGTGTTCACTATCTAAACTGAGATAAGTTTATTGTTTCGTTTTTGTTGCAGTGAGCACATGGACGAATTGAACAAGACCAACCCCAGTACTGCTGCTGCAAGGCACAAGAAACTTTTTGTACCATGGTTCGAGCATAAAGTGAGTCATATATATTTCTGTTCCGTTTAAATTAATCACAATTGAGTATGTCTGTAACATTATTATATTCACAAACATTTATGGTTGTAGATAAGGAAGCTACATGAAGAGAAAAAAGCAGGTGATATGATATATTCACTAGCTCGTGGTCCTCGCCAAGTAGTTACTACTATGAATAGATGTTCCATCAATGGGTTTTTCTTCCGGACAACAGATGTAGAGAAGCATCTATCAACCCAGAACAGTGGTGTAGTCGTCAATAACGGAGAAGGCATGTAATTTTTTGGAGTGATTGAGAAAATCATATGCCTTCAATTTCCTAGGCAGCAGGAGGTCACATCGTTCGAGTGTGGCTGGTTTGATGTACCGGCACCAAGTCTGAGCAAATCCAGAAGGTAGAAAAAAGATAAATTTGGGATTATCGATATTGATACTGGTCGTCGTCGATATTCTAGTGAACCATACATCCTGGCAACACAAGCGAAGCAAGTGTGTTATATAAAAAAACAGGAAAAACTAAGGTAGTAGTACATGGTGCAGTGTCCTCAAAATGAAACCGAGAACATTGTTTGCCATGCCTGAAGTAGAGGACAATGACGATAACAATGTCGTTGGCGACATAGATAATGTGATGGACTTGGTTAACACTGGTGTGGAACATCTTACTGTTGAGGAGGACCAGCAGGATGATTTGAAAATTTGGGTTAGGCCAGGCGTGGAAGGGATAGGTGGTGATGCATATGACATTGAAAATGCGGTGCCCATGGATGGACCGGATCATGACTCATTACCAGATGATCCTGATGAAGATGACACCTACATTGGTGATGGAGTGGTTGCTAGGCTCGATGGAGAAGAAGATGAAGATGACGATTTCTTTGTGTAATTTGTAGTTGCAAAGTTTATTAGTTCATGAACAAATTAAATTTTCTTTTGCTAGTGGTTTGTAATGTATGAACGCTTCCTACTTTATTAGTCTCAAGAACGGACGCGCCCGAGAGGAATACGCTTCCTACTACAACCGTCGCGCGCGTGCGGACGTGGCCCATTGGGGAGTTTTGGCCCACTTAGTATGGGTGTTCTTTGTCTGTCGACTGGGCCCTATCCCTTGCAGCCCCACACGTCAGTGCCTCCGACGGGTGGGACCAGTGGACCTGTGGACCGGCGGTTTCCTCCACCGGTGGCACCTCGCGTGCGACGGTTATGTTGGTGGGCCTTTATTTTGGCCCACAAAGTCTGTTACGAGCTGAGAGAGTCCTAATCCTGATTGGGCTTGACAAACTGGATTAGGTCAGACGTGGAAGGGAAGTGGTGATGCTTGTGTCATTGAAAAGGCTGTGCCCATGGATGAACCGGATCACGAGGGACCATAATTTCCACTTAAGTAATGCCACTTCACAAGGGTCATTACACAAAAGCATCAAACATACTTGTTACTTGTTGATCAGTACCAACTTGTTCATCGCTACCTCCTTTTGCTAATATATGGAGGGAGTAGGTCACTACACGTACAAAAGCCTTGTTTCCTACTCCCTCCGTCCCATAAAACAAGTCATTCTAGATATCTTAGGACAGATTAACAAAAATATAAAATGACCTTGATTGCCCCTCTCTTTTAACCAGATTTGGTGCTAACCGACTGTTGCATGCCTACATGCATATGCAAACCTGCCAAATCGGGTAAAACAACTTGTTTTATGGGACAAATTTTAAATCCCAAAACAACTTGTTTTTGGGACGGAGGGAGTAGGTGATTACACAAAAGCAGAATCTAGCCACTGCTTGAAGGTGGCTTGTATCCTATTTGCAGTAGTAAACCCAGCGCTTGATGGCCACACGAAGCTCCTCCACCATCCGCTCGATCCGACATGTTTTAAGTATGCATTACAGAGACATGTACATCAAAATTTGCATATGGAACAAACAGAACATAGGGAATGAAGGTAATACCTCGGCGATAGGAGGGCAACTACGGTTGATGGGCCTGCAGTGCTCATCATCGCTGTCTTAGTGCATTCCGCGAGGATCCAGACTCGCGGAAAGTTGAGCTCGTACGTCACCTTGGGCCACCTCCCTAAAATAAGAAATGAATACTTGAATAATACTAAATTTTGCAATAATGGTATATGGAATTCATATTGACATTAGTTTGTTAGTTGACATTTGCATGATATGGTTTTCCGAAAAACACAGGACAACATGCACATCCAAAAAAACAGTAAAACAGGCACATCCAAAAAAATAGAGTATCGATTAAACAGAGTGCACTTCTAGTCTTCACACCAAAAACAGGCACAATGTCATGAAAGTTAAGATTTAATTTGGAGTTCATACATACTATGGATGAGCAAAACTCTTATAGGTAAAACTGATTTTAGCTATTCAATTTTACATACTCTGTTGGAGATGCTCTAAGATGGTTCCTATCAGTTTTTGCCATTTCTGTTCATAACTATATTCTGCATAATTATGTTCACATTTGCTTACTAGGTACCATGAATGCCTAAAAGGGTATACTATCCAAGAAATCATAAATTTGAACTCGTACAATTAATTACAACTCAAAAACAATTAATACTAGGTTCTAGAATTAATTTCTCACACAAAGAAACAATCACTTAAATTCTCTGAATAATCAGTATAATTAATATTAGGTTCTGCAATAACAAAGGGGGAAAAGCACTTAGCGGGCGGTCCCAGTCAAAATCCGGCCATTTCCGCGGGTACTCCTCCTTTCCTCCTCCTCCTCGCTGGACGAGTCGTCCTCCGTCTTGGCCTTCTTGTCGATGTGATGTCCTTGACTCTCGGCGGAGCATCGGGGACGAGCTCCGGCTCCTCTGACGCCGCCGGGGCCGACGCCTCAGGTCCCCTCGCTACCACGGCCACCGCAGTCTCCGGGCACCTCGATACTCTCGCCAATGCGGGCCTTCTACCATGACAGCGCATAGAAGGGGAAGTCCTCGAAACCCTGGACCCGCTGTCGACGCCAAGTCCATCTTCGCTGTGGTGGCCTGCACTAGATGGGATCGCGCGAGGGGCGGGCGGTGGGGTAGTGTGCAAACTTATCGTAGTGGGGCGGCGGCAATGGCGAAAAAACTCTCCAGGTGATGTGACGCGTTGGGGGTGAACGCGAACGGTTTACGGGACTCTGGAAGCGGCAGTTTGTTTATAAAAGGAAAACTATAAACCATTGTGAAGTCCACGATTGCCCCTGACGTTGCCACTGACTCGTGGGCCATGTAACGGTTGGGACCACATGTAAGTCTCATGAAGAATGGAAAAGTTGAAAGGCGAAGACTATGGGCCAACTCCCCCATGCTATGGAAGTCCAAGCCTTTGGCCAGATAGCACTGAGGTCAAAAAAAGTCAAATAATACCGTTGCGCATTAACATGGATCGTACCACAGTTGGTATTTGAATCATTCTAGATTAAATATCTTTTAAATCAATATGCACTCAACCGTCGAAACTGAACAACAAATTAAAATTTAGCTAGATTAAACACCAAATAAGCCCGATTCGCCAAATAGTAAACCCGTTCACTCGATAAAATTAGCTAGATTGAACAGCATATTCATAAGGATCTAATTAATGCAACTGGTTCAGACAAAGCTAACATACTTGGCTTTAATTAAAAAGTTTTAGTTCAAGAAAAGCGATCCTCTTCTTCGCCTTTCCCAGCTTCTTGGTGGTGGCCTGCAGGATCTTGTGCGTGAGACGCAATGCCCTTGTCAGGTTCTCCGTCTCGTCTTCAGAGTCGGAGGAGTCGTGGGCGCTGGAGTGGCCGCCGGAGTTGGACAAGTAGTCGTCGTCGTCACTGTAGTCATCGCCGAAGATCTGGATCGTTGCCTTCTTTGGTCGGCCGCCCCTCTTGCTGGTCCCGGCCTCGAAGTCATTGCGCGTCTGCATTACCTTGGGCGGGCGACCGGGGGGCGCTTGGCCGGTGGAGAGGCCGCCGCAATCTCCTTTCCCTTGGGCGGGCGACCGGGTGGGCGCTTGGCCGGTGGAGAGGCTGCCGATATCTCCTACGCCGCCTTGGGTAGGCGACCGGGGCGGCGATTCGCTGGAGGGACCGCTAAGGAGTTCACCTTTGTCTTGGGTGGGCGACCGCGGGGCCGCTTGACCGGTGGTGGCGCCGCACGCTGGAGCCGTCAGAGGGGGATTCTTCTTTGATGGCGAGCATGCTGGAGCAGGGCAAGAAGAAGGGAGGAGAGGGCTTTCTTGTGAGATTGGTGAATGGGGAGAGGAGAGGGCTTTCTTGCGAGATTGGTGAATGGGGAGAGGAGAGGGAGTTTTTGCAAGATTGGTGAATTAAACGCCGGAGGGTAGGGGCTTTATTGCGGCCTTTTCTAATTCATTTTCATCTAATTGAAAATTTTGATCAAACATACGGAGTATTATTATCGTTTTGCCTTTCCACATATGCCTCCCTTGTAGTAAAAAAAGTTGTCTCTCTTTTAGGTTTTTACCTTTGTTTTGTACAAGGATTTGGCATAATTCCATAAAAAATTTGAGGATATTACAAGACAGGAAATCAAATTGACAATAAATTAGGGAATATGAATTAGGAAATTGGGCTTGTTTAAAGTGATTTGAGTTGGAGGAGAAATATTAGGAGAAGGATTGTCAGCCGGAGGAAATAGGGCTTGTTTACATTGATGCTGACCATGTGTTGACAATTAGGTAGTACAAAAAAGTCATTTTGTTGGGGGTGGCCATGGCCGCCGCTGGCCACCCCCCCAGCTCCGCCACTGAGTCTACCGTGCATCTGCACTTGCCTGTTCGATTTCTTACGCCATATATTAATCTCATACTACTGGGCGCTCCTTCCTGTCTCCTGCACTTGTTCCATCCCCATGCGTCATCGAGTGCTCTAGACTTTGAACCGTCACCTCCTATCGCGTAGTCTCCGCTCCCCCTCCCGGCCACGCCTCGGCAACTAACGCCACGCTCTATCACTGCGTGTGGGACCAGGCTGAGATGGGGCCAGCCGGCTAGCGGCTGCAAGTAACTAAACGCGTGGTGCCTCTTCCTGTGCGTCCAATCGTTATAAATTTAGGGCAGTACCTCGCGGCACCTCACGGGCGACGCGCGATAACGAGGAAGCGTATTCCAATGGACCGTGTTCGGTCGTGTGGCAGACAGGTGGGACCCACATGTCGGCGCCGATGCCATGATCAGTTGTTGCCTAGTGGCGGACTCCGCTGGGCGGACGCGTCTCTTCATTTTTAAAAGGAAAGAAGAAGTTTCAAAGTAAATTCAACCTTCACTTGCGCGGAGTCATCGTGTCGCTACTAACGCGTGGGCCTGCTAGTGTTCGGGATCCAAAAGCGTGCGAAACACCGACGTGGCTGTGCTGTCGTGGCATCTACGTGGCACCGAGGTCGTCAAAACAGATTTGGTGTTGACTCAAACCCTATCAGCCCTAAAATTCGCTTTTCATCATCGTCGCCACCGACGCGCCGGGTCAGCTTCGCCGGAGATTCGAGCTTGCCACTGGCATCGAGCTCTTCCGTAGGTGCGTCTCCAAGCTCTTCCGCATTGACGATGTCGTCGAGCTCTTCCGCTGCGGTGAGACAGCGCAAGAGGCCAAATCTCCCGCTCATGACCTGCGACGACTGTGGGCGGCACACTGTGCAGGAGCTTGAGGTGAAATCAGTTGAGAATGGGAATGGGGGCCGCATCTTCTACAAGTGCCCTGCTAGGAAGGTTAGTGTTTCACTTCATATATTCATAGTTGATCTCATTTGCTTGGATTCGGTTGGATTTGAGAAATATGTTGTCTTGTAGCGTGATGGAACTGGATGTGGTTTCTGGTACTGGGAAGAAGAATACGTGGCAGTGTGGGCAAAAATTGCAGAGCAGCAGAAATTGATTGAGAAGGGCATGAACTGCAGGACTGAAGAGCAAAGTGGTCATGTGAAAGGAGAAGAACAAAGGAAGCTGTGCAAAGATGAACCAGTGGCTGATGATATTAGAGCTTTAGTAGGAATTGGTAGACAAATTGTGGTGTCTGTAATGTCGAAATAAATCACTGAGTGCTGAATGAAATGGTTGTTCATCATTGTTGTACTATGTGCCCTGAATGAAATGCAATGGAAATTCATGTTGTCCAAGTCATTGAACTTATCTGATCATTATAAGTGCCATTAAACTTCCATTTGCATCACAATTGTTTTGATGGAAGCAGAAATATTAAACACAAATGTTGATGGTCTGAATTCTGCACCATTCTCCCTCATTCATCACTACTACATTATACACAAAAGAGCAAGACAACAGATACTAGTCTTGCACAAAAGTTTGTAACTTCACCACCATGCTATTCAGTTCTCCTAGACTTGCCCCTGTCCATCATCTGCCTTCTTGTTTCTCTGGATCTTCCGCTTTATCCTCCACTTCAGTGCAACACGAAGCTCCTCAGCTTTGGCTTCGATCTGATGTTTACAATGGGGTAGATTAGGAAATGAACAAAATTAATTGATGTGTAGGTAGGGGAAGTACCATCTAACCCATTTTTTTCTTGGAAGTTTGGCTTCGCCTTCATTGTCGCTGCTATCAGAGTAAGTAAAAAAGACAAAAATCTTGGGGAAAGTGACCTCAAATTCCTAAATAACAAGGTTAAGGAACACAATATAATCAACTCATCTGACCACAATATAGTCAAGGTTCCATCTCAATTTAATTTCCACATAAAAAATGTAAGCTAGAAAACAAAGCCGCAAATCGAGATGCATCCTCTCAGAAAAAATTACCCAATCCTGGACCGTCTCTTCGGCTGCAGGGAGGACCTCGACCTCCGGTGCGGGTGTGGGCACCATCTCCACTTCGTCCTCCTGGACATCGACCTCCGGTGCGGTGCGCCTCGGGTTCATCGTCTTCCGGTTGTGCCTCGGGTTGCTCGTCCTCCGGTGCGCGGTGTTGTCGATGAAGCCCTTGACGAACCTTCCGTGTGGGTTGCGCTTCTGCTTGGTATAGTGGTGCTTCAGCACCGTATCAATGTCAGCCGCATCAATGGCAGCCGCAGGGTTCCACGTCCTCCGGTGCGTGGTGTTGTCGATGAAGCCCTTGACAAATCTTCCGCGTGGGTTGCACTTCTGCTTGGTGGAGTGGTGCTCCGGCACCGCATCAATGCCGGCCACATCAATGGCGGCCGCAGGAGGGGAGGTGCGACCCTGGAACCTGCGGGCCTCTCCACCCGTGATGGAGTCGGCAGCGGCGGAGCGGCGAGAGTGGGATGAGGAACCCATTTTGGTGATGAGGAAGCACGACGGCGGGAGGGCGGCTGAGATAGCGAGGAGGCGAGTGGTTGATGTGACAGATTGGGAAGAAATCTCGAGGACTGGTGTGAAGAACCTTGCTTCACTCTAGGAGTGCTAGTGTGGAGAGCAAAACGATCTGGCTTGTGGAGGAATTAGGGAGACGGCGGTTCCTTTCACAAGAGGAAATAAGCTACCATTTCGATATATGGAATTATTTTTTTTACTTCACACAAATGTTGAAGTGGAGTCGTGGTAGTTCATGAAGTTGCATTTGCCAGGTCTCATGTAACATGAATACAGGATCACATGTGGCCCTGTTTGGATTGAAGGGGTAAATATTTACCCTAATGCAAATGTTTTGCCTCTTTTATTTGCCCCTAGCAAATTTGCCCTAAGGGGTGTTTGGATTGACGGCAAATAGTTGCCCCAATTTGGCACTCTTTAGGGGTAAATGAAATTTGGGGGGCAAAACATTTGCCCCACCCCATTTACCCTTACATGTTTGGTACCTTTGGGTAAATTGGGGCAAATTTGCCCCATTTACTCCATTTACCCCTCCATCCAAAGATGCCTCAAAGCAGGATCATATAAAAGCTAGCACGATCATAGCATTAACCAAAGTAGTAGCAGTTCAAGCACACACACAAACAGTTATATATACATCCCTTTGCTTCTTGCCCAGATTGGCAAAGCAAAGGGTACCTAAAGATTCAGATGTTTCCAAAACAAAACCGAGCACAACCAAGATCAACAAACAACTTTAGTTGTCACCGTCCTCGCGACCACCAGCAGACGGCTCCTCCTCCTCCTTGGAATCCCCAAGCTGTGCCAGCTCCACAAGCCTGTCATGCTTCATGGCAATGCGCATGGCATGGACGATAACTTTAACCTTGCTGTCCATCTCCACGTGATTGGGGCAGATGGGGCACTTGAACCACGTTTTGCCGCTGGGCGTGGTCCATGATCGGATCCGCAGGTCCTCCTCCACTGCTGCTCCCTGCGGTGGAGGCGAGGGAGCCCGATGGCTTGGCCCGGTACCATCACCGCCTTGTGGTGGCGGCAGCGGCGGAACAGCCGAGGACGCTGGGTCTCCGCCACTGCAATGCCGCTTCGCGGGCGGCGTGGCAGAACTGCTGCGCCGCGGAGACCTTGCTGGCGGCGTGCCTTCGATTGACTGCAAACGAACAATGAACAGTAATCAAGAACACATAAGTCAAATCGATCTCACCATTCAATAAAATACATCTCGGCATTCAGCAATCAAATGTAATCCTACTACAAACTGCATCATAACTGATATTTGAGTAGCACACATAGACACTCAAGTTTTGCATTGATCTAGATTTTTTATCTTAACCGCACACTTGGGGGTTTTTTTTGCTAAGATTCAGTAGAGCCTAAAAAAACTAACTGAAGAAGCAAAAAAAACTAACTAAGAGGAGGAGAGCTTGGGGGTCATCTTTACCTTTCCATTCCCCTTGGAGTCCATGGCGTCGGACGACGGAGGCGGCGAGTGCAGAGGAAGCAGGAAGAAGGAGAGGGATATGTCGAGGTAGACGAAGCGCTCTGGGTGCCGTGAAATGTGAATGGGGGAAGGAGGGCAACTGCCGTCGATCGATTAATAATGATGGGACGCACAGGAAGAGGCACCATGCGTTCAAGTAGCTGCACCCGCTGACCGGGTGGCCCCAACTGAACCTGGTCCCGCACGCAGTGCATGAGCGTGTGGTAATAGTTCATCCCCACAATCTTGGGGCAAGTTTGGATCCTTTGCTAGCCTTTGCCTTGCCTGGCTAGCTAGGTAAAATCTATTATAGTTTGGTTCTCTTGCTACTTGCCTCGGTGCTTGTGCTATCAAGCTTTTTCTTCATCAAGCCAGGCAAGGCCAAATCCTCTCTCCGGCTCTGGCAAGGCTAAAGAAACCAAACTTGCCCTTGATCTACACAAATTAACGGCTCATAATCATTTACTCCCTCCGTCCACAAAAGAATGCAACTATGGAATCCGTCGTGTCGGTCAAATGGGTTCAAATTTGGCCAAATTTATAGCAAATAATATTAGCTATCATGTCTCTGAATAAATTTATTATGAAAGTATATTCTATAACTAATCTAATGATACTTATTTTGTATTATGAATGTTAGCAATGTTTTAGCATAACTTTAGTCAAAGTTTAAATTGGTTGACTCCGTCCACAAAAGAATGCAATTCTCACTTATTTTATGTTATGAATGTTAGCAATGTTGTATTATTATCGTCTTGCCTTTCCACATATGCCTCCCTTGTTGTAAAAAAAGTTGTCTCTCTTTTTGATTTTTACCTTAGTTTTCTACAAGGATTTGGCATAATTCCATAAAAAATTCGAGGATATTATAAGACAAGAAATCAAATTGAAAATAAATTAGGGAATATGAATAAGGAAATAGGACTTGTTTACATTGATTTGAGTTGGAGGAGAAATATTAGGAGAAGGATTGTCAGCCAGAGGAAATATGACTTGTTTACATTGATGGTGACCATGTGTTGACAATTAGGTAGTACAAAAAAGTCATTTTGTTGGGGGTGGCCATGGCCGCCGCTGGCCACCCCCAGCTCCGCCACTGAGTCTACCGTGCATTTGCACCTGCCTGTTCGATTTCTTGCGCCATATATTAATCTCATACTACTCGGCGCTCCTTCCTGCCTCCTACACTTGTTCCATCCCTATGCGTCATCGAGTGCTCTAGACTCTGAACCGTCGCCTCCTACCGCGTAGTCTCCGCTCCCCGTCCCAGCCACGCCTCGGCAACTAACGCCACGCACTATCACTGCGTGTGGGACCAGGCTGAAATGGGGCCAGCCAGCCAGCGGCTGCAAGTAACTAAACGCAGTTGCCCTCCTTCCCCAATGGCACTGAAGAAAATAGGATCAAGGTGCAACGTACGGAGTACACTGCAACATCACACATATACAATGAATTAAAAAGGCAATAAAATGTATATTGTAGGGAAGAAAATTTGTGGAATAACAAACAATGATCGCTGATGATCAAACACATTACTGCAAGTTCTTAGACTCATCTAAAAATAAAATTACAAGAGTTCTTAGACTCTAAATCTAAAAAAAGAAATATAAAGAAATCTCCACATGGTGGCATGCGTCATCCTTAATCTTCCTCATCCATTTCATCCTCCTCATCCGAATAATCTGCTAACTCTGTTTCAGAATTATAATCCTCAGCTTCCTGCATCTGCGGATGCAGATGCATGTAGGGAGCTGGAAGAAATTGTCGACATTGGCCTCGGCACATTTGGCAGATCGAGAATGCAGTACATGTGGAACCCATGCCTACAACTTGGCAGATGCAGGACGTCCGCTCCCTGCACCATGTTGTCCAATCAGATGGCGCATTGCTGGGATGCAGCTGCGGCAACGACAGAGCTATGCGAGATGCACCCAAGTAACAATGCCATCGGCTCAGAGTACACGAAATGGATAGTGACATGGAGTCTCACCGTACGCAACACATTCAAGTGTACAAGTATCCTTTCGGCCCTCCATCTGATGTGCTGTACGAGATGGTCAGGCACGGCGCTGCACCAGTGTGCCACAGATACACCATGGCCAGCAGTGAGAACTTCACCAAAAGACTCCAGTGTCTCACCAATTAAATCACGACGGCGACGCTCACTCTGGAGGAATGCAATAGCAGAATTATTAAGCGGACAGTCACGGATGGGCACATATATTCTTCTGCGTCGGTGGATCATAGGATTGCGGTACTTCTTCCTCGTTGCACTTCCTATGAGAACCCACTGGTGAGTCTCCTTCAAAGACACGGTGAGCACCATCATGTCGCCCTGGGGCTCTGCTGGCCCAGCCCCCGTGCCAACGCGGGTCACCTCAGTAGTGATGGAGACCCAATTGGCGGCGCATTCCGGATCCATGGAGCCCTGGGCTCGTGGAGTGGAGAGCGGGATCGGCTGGTGAAGGGATGAAGGAGCTTCGGGCGTCGGGAGGCACTGGCGACAGTGGGGTGCAGAGAAAAGATGAAGCAGGTAGGTAGCAAAAGGGCGGCCAGATGGGAATTAATGATGGATGGGATCAATGGAAGAAATGTTGTGACTGTTGTTGAGTGGAGCGGAGGACCGGAGGGGAATTTGACCACATTCATGTATATGTTGAGATGGTAGTGCTCCCACCCACACTCAAGAATACAATTCACTATAATTTGTACAAGTGGTGTGCACATGCAGGTTGAATTTGTAAAATAACTCAATGACACCAAAGCATGAGTTCAAATATGCAAACAAAACATTCAAATTCGCCAAAAATGCACCTTTTATTGTTCACAAACTTATAACTCCCCAATTAATTTACCTGTACCTATTATTGCAATGTGTTGCTTGTGTGTAAGCACAACCTACACCTCCATCCACACAAGTGTAAATTTGCACGTTAACATGGATTCCACAGTTGTGTATGATGGTCTACCCTTTAGTTTGACTTGAGTGACCATGTATATGTTGTTGAGATGGTAGCTAGTGCTCCCACCCACACACTCATGAATACACTATAATTTGTACAAGAGGTGTGCATATGTAGGTTGGATTTGTAAAATAACTCAGTGACACCAAAGCATGGGTTCAAATTCGTAAATAAAACATTCAAATTCACCAAAAATGTAAAAAATATCACTTCTTGTGTCATCTCTGTATGAAAGCGTAAAGCTTTGTGCCTCCGATGGATGGGGCCAGTGGCACAGGGGCACCGCCCGTAAATAACCCAATTGACTAGAGGGCAATGGCCAACGACCCAGAAGGGGCAAGGAATACCCCAGCGGATAAAAGGGGTCACCTAGGCTGGCACCTGGCTTTACCCAGGGGATAAACGGACTATAGCCAAGTGCCCGTCTGCCGCCGCCACCTCGCACGGTACGGGCAGGGGGCTTCTGGACATATGGACGTGACAGAGGGGCTGCCATCCCTCTGACGGAGAACAAGAGCACGCGCGACCTACGAGATCAGGACTCCAACTAGGATTAGACGTACATTAACTGGTAGCTCATGGTAATGTGGAATAGCGGTACTATAGTGTCCATAAAAATTTCGTTCCTTCAGCAGGGCATTAAACTATCAATAAATACAAACGCCTGACCCGGCCGTTCGTACCCCCATCGAAGGGACGACGCGCGGCCAGGCCTTCTTGGGGTAAATAACAAGTCGATTCCATCCTTATTTCCTTTCGTCTTGTTTTTGTTCCCTGTTTTGAAAGATGGGGGAAGCCGCCCACGTAAGCATTCTTAATGAATTTTTGAAAAAAAGCAAAAGGTCTTCGGCCCACACCCACGCAAAGCGTCACCACCAGGGCCACGCTTGTTGGTTCTTGCAAAGATCTAGCTCTTAAATTGCGTCAATACCTAACCCTCGATTAAAAGCACACGACAACAAAAACAAGATCGAAGGGAACTCTTTATTCAAAGAGAAGTGACCAACGAATGGCCATATACAAGAATCAAGATACAAACCGCCACCAGGCGGCCACAGTGGTAGGCGAGCACACCCTATGCCTAAAACTAGACATGACAATGCTTGCACCGAGCGTCGCAAGCATTCCTCTAGCATCAGGTCGTAGGCGCCCGACCGCCTCCTCGCGGAGGTGGTGACGCTCTGTTTTGTTGATTCTCCTCGGTCGCCCCCTTCTAGGGTGCCGAGGTCATCTAGCAGACACCGCAACCCGTCTTCCCCCTCAGCGTCGGCAAGACCTTCGGCACAGGACCAGGCGGACAAAGGCCCATCAAATGCAACCAGGGCACAGAGAAAAGATGAAGCAGGTAGGTAGCAAAAGGGCGGTCGGACGGGAGTTAATGATGGATGGGATCAATGGAAGAAATGTTGTGACTGTTGTTGAGTGGAGCGGAAGGCCGGAGGGGAATTTTACCACATGCATGTATATGTTGAGATGGTAGTGCTCCCACCCACACTCATGAATACAATTCACTATAATATGTACAAGGGGTGTGCACATGCAGGTTGGATTTGTAAAATAACTCAATGACACCAAAGCATGAGTTCAAATTTGCAAAGAAAAAATTCGAATTCGCCAAAAATACACCTTTATTTATTGTTCACAAACTTATAACTCCCCAATTTACCTGTACGTATTATTGCAATGTGTTGTTTGTGTGTAAGCACAAGCTACACCTCCATCCACACAAGAGTAAATTTGCACGTTAACATGGATTCCACAGTTGTGTATGATGGTCTACCATTTAGTTTGACTTGGTGACCATGTATATGTTGTTGAGATGGTAGCTAGTGCTCCCACCCACACACTCATGAATACACTTCACCATAATTTGTACAAGGGGTGTGCATATGTAGGTTGGATTTGTAAAATAACTCAATGACACCAAAGTATGGGTTCAAATTCGCAAAGAAAACATTCAAATTCGCCAAATATGCAAAAAATATCACTTCTTGCGTCATCTCTGTATGAAAGCGTAAAGCTTTGTGCCTCCGACGGGTGGGACCAGTGGACCTGTGGACCGGCGGTTTCCTCCACCGGTGCCACCTTGCGCGCGACGCGCGATAACGAGAACCCACATGTCGTGTGGCACACAGGTGGAACCCACATGTCGGCGCCGATCCCATGATCAGTTGTTGCTCAGATCTTCATTCATCTTCTATTTTTGTATTTAAATCCTTAATAAAAACTTCCAACATGTATAGGTTTCACATATGGTGTCCAAATCTGGTGTTTCTTTTTTCTGAATTCGTACGAAAACAATACCTACCACGTGCACTCAATTGCATCGTCGTAATGGAATCTGATTTTCCTGTGTTTTACAAACTCATGTACCTTTTATTGTTCACAAACTTATAACTCCCCAATTTACCTGTATTATTGCAATGCCTTGTTTGTGTGTAAGCACAACCTACACGTCCATCCACACAAGAGTAAAGTTGCGCATTAACATGGATCCCACAGTTGGGTATGATGGCCTTCCCTTTAGTTTCACTTGAGTGACCATGTAGATATGTTGATCGATGGTAGCTGTTGACGGCCATTACAACCCAGTTTTGACCGTCAACAATTCGGTGAAATGAGGATGATCATACCATGTTCCATGCATAAAAGTATTTATACTAACAAATTCCACAAGTTTTGGATGAGTTATGATTGCAGGATGAAATAGATGAAACAGGGGCCAAACCTGGCACAGGGCCAGGCCGGCCGGCCTAGCCTAGGCCGACCGGCCTCCCCTGGCCAGGTCTGGCCACGTCACTGATCCATAAGCTCAAGCAAATACCCATGATGATCAAGCACCGTGCAGTCAACATCGGTTTGATCCAAGGACCCGAAAGGCCTAGAGTGCAAGACACATGGATTAGAGGGCCCACAACATCAGATTCTTGGACAACCTCAACTGAACGCAACCGCTACCGACCTCAGGAAGCAATCTGGAGCGTCCACGACGAAGGCAGTGGCCAGGGGCGCCAGGTGTAGGCCGATCGGCCTACACCAGGCCGGCCGACCTGCTGCTGCCTCTTCACGCGACCATCTTTCGCGTGGAGGTTAAGCAGGCTGGTGGCGTGACAGTTACGAGTGCTACCGACCTTGGGAGGCTATAAAAGGCTGCCCTCTCTTCCATCCAAGACACACACCACACTACTCAAGTCTTTACTTGAAGGGAGCTCTTGTATCTTTTCCATTTCTTAGATTAGGATTAGAGTTGGGAGTAGAGTCGAGTCGAGCTTCGCTCGGATCTTCGGAGTTCTTCGGAGTTCTGGTAAAGCTCTTGTATCCTTTTCTTCTTTTGAATAGTTTATCATAACAATACTATCTTATTCAGAGCTTAAGTTATTTCTCATATTTATTTCTTGTTCTTTCCTAGAGTAAAGTTCTTAGCTCTTTTCAGAGTTAAGTTTTGTCTCCCTTTAGTTTTAGTGTAGAGTTTCGTTTTAGCTCTACCGGGTTTTATCTCGCGGGTTTGCTCGCCTTGACCGGGTCGTAAGACGCCTTAGGGAAGACGGGGATTTCTGTTGACAGGCCTCAAGAGAAATCTTAATCTTCGAGTGCAGACGTGGTGTCTGGCTTGTTGATTAACTAGGAAGTGTGTTGCACCCCACAGGAACTGCAGTGGTAGGCGGCAGGTGGTGACAGCCCTGTCCGTCCTTCGTAGTCCACCACGTTCGGGTGTATTCATAACAGTAGTGCTGAGCCCGGAGAACCCCCTATCTCACCCCATTCTGAGGTTCTCCCATTCTAGCCGTCGAAGCGAGCTCTGTCCCCAATATCTAAGCTAGAGTCTAGGCTAAGGCTAGAGTTTCTTTTGCTCTGAGTTAGGAAGTATCTAAGTCCGGTCTCTCCCAACATCTTTCCTTTTCTATAGACTTAGGAGCTTCTGTGTGTCGCTGGTCTTTCAGACCTTCTATCCGGTCATTCACTTGACCATTATCCCTCAAACCTAGAGTTTGTACCCTTGGGTTTGTGGCTTGATATTTCTGGCGAGATTTATCATATCATTCTTCAATACACTTTAACCATCTGCTTCCAAGTGGAAATATAAATACGATACCTTGGGTTAACTCCCGAGGTGAAGTGCTACAACGAGATATATTCTGTGCGCTTGCAGAATCCATTTTGCATACAACGACATATATCTTCGCGCTCTTGAGCGTTGCTAAAACGTGTCGCTAAGGAGTGCCAACAAGCATTTCTGGCACCGTTGCCGGGGAAGCAATTGGCTAAAGTTATTGTTGAATTATTTGATAGTCTTTACAGATTTACCAAACCACTAACCCTAGTGACCTCACCACTGCAACAATCGTCTATTTTTGATGTGTTTGCAGGGTAGTGCATGACTGGTTTCAACCTACCGTCAAACTTTGATCCAAATCCAGAACGCATTGGAAGAGTAGTGCGCAAAAGAGTCATACCTCCTCAGATTTCACTCAGCTCAAGCAACATTCTCGAGTCGTCATCCGACTCCGAGTCTGAACCAGACACAGGTTCATCGTATTCTTCGGCCCCAGAATCACCAGAGATGGCTCAGCCGAAGAAGACACTCTGTGAGTTCTCAGCCCCGTCAAGCAGCAACTTTCTGGGACTGTCGAACACATAGGAAGGGGATTTGAGCTGAGGTCTGGCCTAATCAACATGGTCCAGGCCAGTCCTTTATGCGGAAAGGCAATTGAGGATGCCAACGCTCACCTTCGGAATTTTCTGGAGGTGTCTAGCACTATCAACCCCAATGGCACGCCGATCAACAACATCCGCCTACAGCTCTTCCCATTTTCTTTACTTGGGAAAGCCAAGGAGTGGTTCTATGCCAACAAAGCATCTTTTGAAGGAAACTGGCAGACATGCACCGACGCATTTCTGACCAAGTATTTTCCGGTGGGCAAGACCAACGCCCTTCGAGGAAAAATCACTAGCTTTCAGCAGCTAGACGGAGAGTCAGTCCCAGAAGCTTGGGAGCGACTGCAAGAGTACATTGCAGCCTGCCCCCACCATGGTGTGGAAGAGTGGTTGATCACTCAAAACTTCTTCTACAGCCTGAGCCGTCGATCGCAAGAGCACTTGGATGTAGCTGCGGGAGGAGCTTTCCGATCGCTGGATGTAGACGCTGCGAAGGCACTCATTGAGAAAATATCCTCTCACCAAAGTTGGGCGGGAGAGAGACAAGCTCCCCACACCAAGGGAGTACGCCAGATTGACTCCGTCGACATGCTGACCGCTAAGATGGACCTTCTCTTGAAGAAGATTGAATCTCCCATAAAGGAGATGAGTCAGATTGTGGAAGACCGAATCACATGTGAAACATGTGGAGAAACAGGACACTCGGGCACCAGCTGCCCGATGACACAAGAGGAAGCCTGCTTCATTGGGAACAACAACAATTCAGGCTTCCGTCCTCAACAAGGTTGGAATTCCAAGCCCAATTTCCCCTTCGGCTAACAGCAAGGTAATGGTTCTAACAACAGTTTTCAACCGTCGTTAAAGGACATTTGTTATGGCGAAAAACAGATTAACGATAGCATTAGCAACAAATTTCTTGCTAATGATAAAGTTATGGAGTCGATGGCCTCCCAGATAGAAGCTTTCAATTCTGTCGTTAAGAACTAGCTGAGCTTCAACAAAATGATTGAAACTCAAGTAGCTCAGCTGGCCGCATCTTGCCCTAACCCAAATGCGGGGAAGTTACCCGGGCAACTGGAGGTCCATTTTAAGGAAAATGTTAGTGCGGTAACCACGCGGGCTGGTAAGTCCACGCGGGATCCACACAATCCTCAAGATGCAGGTACCCGACAGAAGGAAGCTAGCCACGCTGGGCCAACCGCCGAAGAGAAAGACGACGAGGAAACCAACCCTGTCTCAAAGGAGGAGAATGAGGCACCGCAAGCCTCAAGCGACAGCCGAGATCCCACTTTCCTCCCGTTCCTGGAATGGAGGAGAAGACCCGTGGCCGACGAATAATTTGACAAGTTCGTCGAGGTAATCAAGAAGGTATACATCAATATGCCACTTCTTGATGCTTTGCAGGTCCCGACGTATGCCAAGTATATCAAAGACATACTTAGCAACAAGAGTACTCTACCCACAAGGGAGACGGTACAGCTGACTGAGGAATGCAGCTCTGCCATACTCGGTCCCCGCCTCAAGAAGAAGAAAGATCCTGTTTGCCCCACAATCTCATGCTCAATTGGAGGCCATGATTTCGACAGTGCCCTATGTGACTTGGGGGCGAGCGTCAGCGTAATGCCAAAGGTAGTTTTTGACCACCTTAAGCATATTTCGCTTGTCTCTACACCCATGTGTTTGCAGCTAGTGGATCAATCGATCCGCTACCCACACGAAGTCGCAGAAAATGTCCCAGTCAAGATCAGGGATTTCTTCATCCCTGTGGATTTCATCGTCCTTGACATGGAAGCTGAAGCCAAGAATTCTCTCATTCTTGGGAGACCATTCTTTAGTACCACGAATGCAAACATCGATGTGGGAAAAGGGACCATTCAACTCAGGATCAATGGAGAAACCGAGAATTTCTCCTTCCGTCCTAAAGAGACCCTAGAACAAGTCAATATGGTCAGAGAAATCACACCTAGAAATCCCAGGATGCCAACCATAGAAACACTCATGAAAATGGTGGAAGCCCTCGCTGCCAAAGAAAAGAAAAGACATGACCACTATCATGCGCGGTGAACGATATCAAGAGCCAAAGTACTGGAAGAGAAGCAAAGCGCGACAAGGAAGTTGAAACCAAGCCCCATCCAAACCGAAAGGAATGGCGGGTGAAATCAGCCCCGAACGAAGAATCCGAGAGTTCCGCTCAGGACGTAAAACTCGAGCCCTCGCCATAAGGTATATGGTACGTATCCATGCATTGCATATAGAAAGGTTTCCCTTTCTAAATCTTTCTTTCAAATCAGCATGTTTGATTTTCGAAACATGCATTCATATTTTACTTATGCATCACTTAGCATATAAAAAAAAATCGGCCAAATTTCTGGCCGGCCGGCCCCACCTAGGCCGGCCGGCCCCACTTGTCATCTTCTATGGCCAGATCAAAGCAGCAAGGAACAAGCACATGTGAGTGGGTACGACACAAAAGGATGGAGGAAAATGGGCAGTACACCAGGCCGAACGGCCCCATGTAGGCCAGCCGGCCTCTCTCCACCATCGCCGTCCCATCCTCACCTACCAGCAGCACCAGGAGCAGTGGAGTGACCACCGACGCACGGGATGGGCACGACCGGCGCCATGTGCAGGTCGAACGGCCTGCCTCAGGCCGGCCAGCCTCCCCCTGCCACACGTCTATAAAAGGCAACGCCCAGCTCAGGAGCAACTCGCCCCAAGCATAGGTATGCATGCATCCTAAGCACTTCCCTTCTCCCTCGCTCTGAATTTCGAAAATCTTTAAGTAAGTGTCGGTGATATTATCTCCGGCAGTCTTCCACGGGGTAGCCCACGGAAGTGATTTGTATGCAGGGAAGATCGCAAAGATCGGAAGCAAGATGGTTAGGATGGGCAGACACAAGGGTTTATACAGGTTCGGGCCGTCGACTTGACGTAATACCCTACGTCCTGTTTTGGGGTGTTGTATTGCGTGGATTTCGCTATGAGTTGAGATGAGATGAGTTGGAGGGGGTCCCTGCCCGCCTTATATATCGGGGGGCAGGGTTACAAGTCGGTTTCTAGCCGATCCTATCTCTAAGGATCCTTTCCTTCTTTACAAAAACTCCTATTCAAACTAGAACTCAACCTTCAGATCCTTCCTTCGTGCGCCGACTTGTCCCGCACGTCATCAGGTCCAGAACGGTGGGCTGGGCCGCCCCCTTTTGGTGGGCTGCCAGGCTTGCTCGTGAGGTACCCGGGTACTATATCCCCCACAGTAGCCCCCGAGCACTTCTTGGCCGATCGTTGGCTGTAATTGATCTGTCTTTTCTTGCATGATCCGAGTGCTCTCAAGTTGGTTAAGATCTCATCCGAGTGGTTTCGAAGAAGATCCGAGTGGTTTCGAGGAAGATCCGAGTGCTTGCTCAAACATTCCTGAAAACGATTCTTCAATTGTAGCCATAGTGAGGGGAAGAAGTGCTCTTTTTCACAACGCGACAGCGAAGTGAATACACTTAGCCCCCGAGCTTTGGGCAATTTTAGTATAAAATTGGCCAAGGGTCTTCAACTTTTCTCCGTCAAAATCTTGATCTTCAATGGTGTGCACCTCCAGGTACACCCATTGGGTGTAGCCCCCGAGCCTTGAGCAGAATAGAATATTCTGGTCGAGGGTCAAAAATAAAATATTATGAATCTCTTTTTGAACTTAGTCCATCAATGGTGTGCACCTCCAGGTGCACCCATTGGGTGTAGCCCCCGAGTCTTGATTCGACTCGGCACGATCGTGTCAAGACTCTGAAAGCCGTGGATCCTAACTGAATTTTTCAGCCCCCATGCCTCTGGGCATGGATTTCGGATAATCTTCTCCTTCTGGGGCTTTTTTGTTTCCCCTTCTTAAGGATTTGTTCTCAAGTTCTTTGAACTCGGCGTGACTCCCGAGTCATGTCCCACGACCCAGCTTGACCATATGGTAAGCCACCTTCTCACAAGATTTATACTTGTCAACACTTGACCCAGACTTCTGAGCGAATTTAGCGATAGTATCGCATGCCTTACGTGAAAATCAATTGCAAGGTTGCAATATCAATTGCAAAAATAAGTCTGGCCGTCGACTAATTTTAGCCTCACGACCGAGTGGTTTCTGCTCCTGAACACTAGCTCAGGAACCCACATACTTGTTAATTTGACAGAACTGAAAGGTCGTGCCATATTTTAGCCCATTTAGGCCCATCAATCCTGTAAAGTCCGCTGTTTCCTAGGGAAACTAACGGTTGCCTTCTTGAAGCCAGAATATCGCGAGATATCGCGACTCCATACCGCATCTTTGAATTCAAAGCGATGGGACGTGCTAGCGTCGGTTGAGTTCCCGAGACACGCATCGCGCCGCGCGCGGGAGGAACGGTTCATTCCATTATAAGCCATCCCCGCCGCAATCTTCTTCCTTTCCTCGCCATTTGCCTTCTCAGTGCCCAAGTTCTCCTCCACGCTCGAGCGCAAACCCTAGATCCATTTTCGCAACCTCCATCCTTTAATCCTCAGCCCCCACTTGCAGCCATGGCGCCGAAGAGGAAGGAAGCCCCGAAGCGGAAGGAGAAGTCGCCAGGAAGGGCTCGGTCAGTCAGGGCCAAGGCTGCCGTCGACGTCACCGTGGATCGCGCCGCCGAGTGGAGGGAGTCCATCACCACCACCAGGCGCCTCGAGCAGCACGTCATCGACGGCATCCTCCCAGACCAGCAAACCGCCGAGTGGCGCGCAGCCTCCGGTGAGTCTTTCCCCACCCTAAACTCCTCTGATTTGGTGGTGTTTGAATCTTTTCTTCTGCGCAGATTTGGTGTTCTTGCGCATCCCTTTCTCCGTGGCCTTCTTCATTATTATGGGATCAGTCTCTGCGCACTAAATCCCAATTCAATTCTTCACATTGCCATCTTCATCAACCTCTGTGAGGCCTATCTTGGGATAGAGCCTCACTTCAATCTTTTCCTCCATCTTTTCCTGTTGAAACCTTGTCCTGGAACCGAATGCCCGCGAGTAGTCGGACGCGCCGGGCTCCAACTCCGTGAGGGTCGAACCCAGGAGTATTTTGATATTCCTTTTCCTACCTCCAACAAAGGGTGGCAGTCCGAGTGGTTTTACGTAGGAAACCACTCTCGTGCCATCTCTCCTGAAATCGACTCGCGTCCTGTTCCCTCCAAGTCCTGGACTTCTCTTCCCAAAGAGAGTGAGATGGATAAGGTTCGGGAATTGCTGAGTTTCATAGCCCAGCTGAAGGATACAGGGTTGACTGCCGTTGGAGTGGCAGCCAACTTCGTGCTGCGCTGGATCCAGCCCCTCAAGCAGCGGGCTCATCCGGCGTATGAATACTACGCCGAGGGGGACAACATGCGTGAAGCCCCCGAGCGTGTTGACAAGGGCCAAGCCGCAGCTCGGCTTGGCAAATTTTTTGCGACAGGGACTTCCCTGCGGACTTCAGATTGTCCTCCGGTGCACAACTTGTCGAATCCACGCCCTGAGGTACTGAACCAATCTATTGCTGTTTTATGTTTTCAATTCCACCCATTGGGTGTAATCTCAGTAAAGAACTGAACCCAACTTTTGCAGGGTCGAGCTGCTTTTGTGTCTATCCCTCCTTTGCCTGAGATGCCGAAGGGAGTGGATCAGCCGGCTCCGCGCAGAGCCGGTGCTGTTGAAGAAGCACTCGGAGGAAGCGAGAGTGACCTGCATGACTCAGATTTCAGTCTGTCGTCCTCGCCTTCTCCAGACGTGCTGTCTCCGAATGGTGGCAAGGCTGCCGCTGTCCCGAAGAAGCGGAAGATTTCTGTTTCAACGGGGATCGTGATTGGGGATGCGCCGAGCCGTCGCCAACTCATCCTCACCGAGTCGTCTGACTCTGATGATGACGAAGCTGGTGGTGCCGGGTCTTCAATCCCGCCCCCAATTATTAGCTCGGAGCAGTCGCCCCTTGCCATAGTACCTTTGAGTACTGCAAGTCCGAGGGACCTTCCTTCCCCTACTCGGAGAGGAAAGCGCCCGAGAATGCGCGTATCTACTCTGTAAGTAACATTGTCAACCTTTGATTGACCTTTATGTTTTTCTGCTGATTAATCCTTATTTGCTTTATCCTGCAGCACGCCGTCTGAGATCCCTTTTGCGGGTTCTGCGCCGCAATTAGTCGGCGAGACAGAGATCCCAACAATCCAAGTGCCAGAGGTATCGTCCCACTCGGCTGATCCTCTCAGCGATCAGCCTGTGGGGCCGCCACCAGAGTCGCTGCGAGCACCAACCCCACCTCCGCCGAGTCCTGCACCAGCGTCGCCGACCATACTGCCAGCTCCGCAGGGCAGCCCCCAGCCTGCTCCTGTGGTTGAGCAGACTGCTGCGATGGATGAGCCCCAAGATGCAGAGGTCGAAGTCGCTCCAGCGGCGGTCGTCGCTCCAGGTGATGGTGCTCCTATGACTCCTCTTGCGGAGTTCATGTCACTCCATCGTCGTATGGGCCAAATAGCCGAGGTATTTCCTGAGCCACTTTTCTTGTTTAGGTTGAGTACCGAGTGGTACACTTATTTGTTGTGTCATCTGACTATCTTTTGCAGGACTTAGCTGCTGATGCCGAGGCAAAATCCTCGGCGATTCAAGAGCTTTCTTCTGCAGCCGCTAAGGCCGACTCCTTGGTGGCCCGAGTGGCTGAACTCGAAGCCGCTGCGACCCAACACCAGGCCGAGTTGGAGGAAGCCCAGCACACCAATCGCGATCTTCGCGGAGAGGTGGAGCAGGCTAAACTCAACGAAGCCCGGGCCGCACATGAGCTTAGAGGTATGTTATTCTCTTTTTGTTTGTATGTCAGACGTGAATATATTATCCAGATCTAACTTTCTGTAGATTACCTGGTATCGGATTATGGCCCAATTTGCAGAGCTTACTGCCAAGGTGGCTCGGCTGCAGGGCGAGGCGGAGGCACTGCGCGCCGAGAAGATCGCGCTGGAAGATGCTGTCCGAGTGGTAGCGGAGGAGATCGAGCCGGAGGCAGCATCATCTTCGGCTTCTATCCTCGACCGCGTTCGGGCGCTTCCACGCTTCTTCCGGCGACAGCTTTGCTCCAAGCCAGCTGCGGGCATGTCCTAGCGGTCCTCAAGTCTCTGTTCCCAACATCGGATCTGGAGCCACTTCGGCAGCGGATACGCTGCTGGCACCTCCGAAGATGATGTGAGCAGACTGCTCCTTGAAGTCGAGCCGATCGCCAATGTCCTGTCCAAGGACGTTGTCGACGACTCTGATGATGCGGCCTCCTCTGGTGTTGGTGACCCTGCAGTGTAATTTTCATAGAGTATTTGTAGTATCTGGTAGAAGTAATACTTTTGAACAATGTTTAAGCTTTTGTTATTGTATATAAATTTTTATGTGACTACTACTCCCTTTCTTTCTGCGCTGGCCTTAATTGCTGAGTGGTTGACCTGTTACGGAGTAGATTAGCCTCGTTGGTCTCAGTCTCATGCCGCAGAGTCTTTGTCGTGCGTTTAGAGCTTTGACTTGGCGAGTACTTTCCCCCTCGATTTAAAGTTTGTGCCACTCGTACTTTATGTGCGTGACGCGAAAGAGGAAATTCGAGTAGTAGATATAGATGGGAGATGAAATCAACTTTATTGATAACTCATATTATAATTCTGCCGAGTCGTGACTGGGAATGATTATCCTCCAAAATCACTCGGGAAAACATGTCTTAATGAACAAAAAAGATGAATACATAACTGAATCAGGCGTAGAAACGCTGTAGGTGCTCGATGTTCCATGGATTTGGAATGTCTACGCCGTCTTCCGTCATGAGGCGATATGAGCCTGGGCGACTCACTGACTTGATGATGTATGGCCCCTCCCAAGGGGACACAAGCTTGTGCGCGCCCTTAGTGTCTTGCTTCCTCCTCAGAACCAAGTCGCCTGCTTCAAAAGATCTCTGCTTGACGGTTCGATCATGATATCATCGCAGGACCTGAGCGTAACGCGCGGCTTGGATCTGGGCAGCCAATCTCTTCTCCTCGATACTATCGAGGTCTTCAATGCGCGCCACTTGCGCATCGTATTCATCATAGAACTCCACTCGGGGTGAGCCGTATGCGATGTCCGTTGGTAGGATAGCTTCCGAGCCGTAAACCAGAAAGAACAGGGTTTGCTTCGTGGCACGACTCGGCTGGGTCCGCAGCCCCCAGACTACAGCTGGTAACTCCTTGATCCATCGTCCATCGTATTGCTTCAGCTGCTTGAATATCCGCGCCCTGAGTGCCTTGATTATTTCGCCATTGGCTCTTTCAACCTGGCCATTGGCCCTTGGGTGCGCCACAGATACAGGGCATAGCTTGATGCTCCTCTCGCTGCACCAGTCTTTAAACTCCTGCGCCACGAAGTTCGTACCATTATCTGTAATGATACGATTTGGGACTCCGAAGCGGTGGGTGATGTCGGTGAAGAACTCGATGGTCTTGGCTGCCGTGTGCTTTCTGACTGGTTTCACTTCGATCCACTTGGTGAACTTGTCGATAGCCACTAGGACATGGTCAAAACCACCAGGAGCCTTCTTGAATGGACCAATCATGTCCAAGCACTAACAAGCGAAGGGCCAGGACATTGGTATAGTCTGCAGCTGTTGTGCAGGTGCGTGTATTTGCCTTGCAAAATACTGACACCCTTTGCAGTGTCGCACAATATTTTCTGCGTCTGCCACAGCAGTCGGCCAGTAGAAACCAGACCGGAAGGCTTTACCAACGATGGTTCTAGCCCCGGCGTGATTACCACAGATTCCTTTGTGTATGTCAGTCAAGAGCTCAATACCCTCTGCGCGACTTACGCACTTTTGGAGAATTTGAGAGGCTCCAGATCGACGATACAACTTGTCTCCGATGATGAAGTAGCTTTTACTGCGCCGCACGATTTGTTCGTGGAGCGACTTCAGATCCTTATCTTCTGCGACCTCTGTGGGCAATATGCCGCTGTCAAGGTAGTCGATGATTTGGATCCTCCAGTCCAACACTTCGTCTACCACTAATGTGGCTGACTCCGGGGATTCTCCGACTTGTTGTTCCGCGACAGTGCCATCCGGGTTTATCTTGATAGATGGTTTGACTAGGTCTTGTATAAAGACTCCGGGTGGGACGCCTTCACGGGTGGACCCCATCTTAGCAAGCTCATCAGCTGCCTTGTTATGGTCGCGCACCACGTGATGGAACTCTAAGCCATAGAATTTCCCTTCTAGTTTCCTGATTTCTTCGCAGTAAGCGTCCATCTTCTCGTTGGTCCTGGACTAGTCCTTGTTTACCTGGTTTATGACCAGGGCAGAGTCCCCGCGTACCATCAGGCGTTTGATACCCAAAGATACTGCGATGCGAAGACCGTGCAAGGCTGCTTCGTACTCGGCTGCATTGTTGGATACTGGGAACATGATTTGAAGGACGTATTTTAATTCCTGTCCACTTGGGGAGATCAGGAGTACGCCTGCGCCGCCTCCTTTGATTTGGAGGGAGCCATCGAAGTACATCTCCCAGTACTCAACTATCTCGTCGTCAGCCGGGGCTTGGTTCTCTGTCCAGTCTGCTATGAAGTCGGCCAAGACCTGAGACTTGATAGCAGTACGTGGAACGAAGGTTATGTGGTGAGCGGCCAATTCTTGACCACTTGACGATTCGGCCGCTGGCGTCTCGGTTATGGAGAATTGCCCCTAAAGGATTTTCGCTCACAACCGAGATTGGATGGGCCTCAAAGTAATGCTTCAGCTTTCTTGCTGAGATAAGAACTCCGTAGAGTAACTTCTGCACATGGGGATAGCGTACCTTGGATACGGTCAAGACCTCGCTGACGAAGTAGACTGGTCGCTGAACTCCATATGCGTGTCCTTCTTCAGGACGCTCGACCACTAGTACCGTGCTAACCACTCGGGGAGTAGCAGAGATGTAGAGGTAGAGCTGTTCTCTTGGTTGAGGTGGGACGAGGATGGGCGGACTCTGCAGGTAATCTTTGAGTTCCTGGAAAGATTGCTTCGCCTCAGTCATCCCACACGAACTTATCCTGCTTCTTGAGCAGTTTGAAAAACGGCAACCGCGAACGCCGAGTCGTGATATGAAACGACCGAGCGCTGCCATGCATCGAGTAAGCTTCTGCACATCCTTCTGACAGGTTGGTGGTAGCATCTTGGTGATGGCCGTGATCTTCTCGCGATTTGCCTCGATGCCGCGGTTGCTGACCATGAAGCCGAGTAGTTTACCTGAGGGTACTCCGAAGACACACTTTTCCGGGTTGAGCTTCCACCGGAATGTACGTAGGCGTTCGAAGACCTTTGTCAGGTTCTCTATCATGTCCTCAGGGTTCATGATCTTGACCACGATGTCGTCGATGTAGGCTTCTACTATGTCTGGAATCAGTTGATCCAGACATGCTCGGATTATCCTCTGATAAGTTGCGCCTGCGTTCTTCAGACCGAAGGCCATTGTATTGTAACAAAAGGCACCAAACGGCGTGATGAACGCGGTCTTTATCTGATCTTCCAATTTTAGGCCTATCTGGTGATAGCCTGAATAGCAATCGAGAAAGCAGAGCAGGGCGGAGCCTGCCGTGGAGTCAACGACTTGATCGATGTGGGGGGGAACGAAGGGGTCTTTAGGGCAAGCTTTGTTGAGATCTGTGCAGTCTACGCACATTCTCCAATCATTATTATTCTTTTTTCTTACAAGAACTGGGTTAGCTAACCAGTCGGGGTGGAACACCTCCTGAATAAAACCAGCAGCTAGCAGCTTTGTAATCTCTACCCTAATTGCCTCCTTGCGGTCCTGCGCGAATCGACGAAGCCTCTGCTTGATCGGTTTGGCAATCGGATTGACCTTCAAGGAGTGCTCGGCAAGTTCCCTTGGGACACCTGGCATATCGGATGGTTTCCACGCGAATATGTCGGCGTTTTCCCTTAGGAATTTGACGAGCACTTCTTCCTATTTGGGGTCTAACTCTGCCCCGATGATGGCCGTCTTCTTCGGGTCATCCAGGTCCAGCGAGATCCTCTTCAGCTCCGCCTCCTTGCTTGGCGCGATGGCTTCTCTTGCTGGCCTCTTGGCGGGGATCTCCAAAGAGTCCTTGTCCACCTCCTATGATGCAGCTAGTACTTGCTCCATGCACTTGGACATGTCCAGGGCAGCTGCCGCGTTGAGGGTCTCCTGTTTGCATGTGTAAGCGACTCGGATGTCCCCCAAGATGGTGATTACGCCTTTGGGTCCTGGCATCTTGACCTGCAAGTAGACGTAGTGAGGGATCGCCATGAACTTGGCGAGCGCCGGCCTCCCGAGGATGGCGTGATATGCAGTCTCAAAGTTTGCCACCGTGAACTGCATATGCTCGGTCCGGTAGTTGTTCCGATCTCCGAAGGTAACGGGCAATGTGATGTGCCCGAGTGGTTCTGCCCCCTCTCCTGGTATCAAACCGTAGAACGCAGATTGGGGGGGACGTAGGTCGAGAGTGGTCAGGCCGAGCTCCTTCAATGTGTTAGCAAAGAGGATGTTCAGGCCACTGCCACCGTCGACTAGCACCTTGGTGAGCTGAACGTTGCGGATCGTCGGAGCTACTACCAAGGCGTGGGATCCGGGCTTCGGTATGAAGTTAGGGTGATCCTCCCGGGTGAAGGTGATCGGAACTTCCGACCACTTGAGGTACTCAGGTACCGGTGGCTCCCTCGCGTGCATGACTTGGCGATGGGTGAGCTTCTGCTGGCGCTTCGTCTCGAATTCCGGCCCGCCTGTAACACCCTAAAAATGCCTTTATAAAATTTCTAGTAATTAAATTGTATTTGTCCAATTGCTCATAAAAATCATAGGGAAATAAAGCTTTTTCGGAGAAATTAAAAATCAAATATAAGGTTTAGGAACATGTTTGTTGCATTCATGCTGCTGCACAATTTTTGGTTGCTTGGGTTGTTTTGTTTCTCTTTTTGTTTTTCTTCTTTTTCCTCAAAGTCTATCTTTGCCCCCTGCACTCTTTTCCCCCCTCCCCTTCTTTCTCTTTTCCCGCGCGCGCAGCCCGCTCCGCAGCTGGGCCGGCCCAGTGCCCCAGCCGCAGTCGCGCCTCCCCGCCTCCCTTCCCACCTGGGCCGCTGGCCCAGCAGCCGCGCGCGCGTCCCGGCCCAGCGCGCGCCGCTCCGGCTTCCACCGCCAACGGTCGCCGACAGGCGGGTCCCGCCTGTCAGCCCCGTCCCCGCCCGCGGCCGCCGCCCGAAATCAACGCCGCGGCCGCCGCCCGCCTGCCATTGAAGGGAGGGGCGTTACCCCGCGGCCGCCGCGCCCCCTTCCCCCTTTTTAAACCCGTCGCCGCGAGCCCCGCCTCCTTTTCCACCCCTCTACGCTCGCCCTAGCCCTCTCCCTCGCCCTCCGCGCTAGCGCTGCCGCCCGCTGGACCAAGCCGTAGCGCCGCCGCTCGCCGCCGACGCCCCGAAGCTCGTCGTCGACGCCTCCATCGTCACCGCGGTGAGCTGCTCGACCTCCCCGTGCCCTCCGCGTCGACCTCCGCGAGCCGCAGCGCTCACGCGAGCAACCACGGCCCCGCCGGCCATGGCGCCGCCGCACGCTGGCGACCGCCGCCGCCCGCCGTCGCCCGCCGCTGGATCCGGCCGCAACGGCCTGGATTAGATCCAGCCGAAGCGGTACGCGGCCGGCGCACCGTGGGCCATGGACCGTGGCCGCCGCGCGGTCCACGGGCCGGTCCACGGCATAGTGCGCCGCGCCGGCCCCGCCCCCCCTGCTGACGCCAGCAGACGGCGTCAGGCTGACGCCAGCCAAGCGTCAGTCGGCCGTCAGCCGCCCCGCCGCCGTCAGCCGTTTTGCGCTAAGGCCCCCGAGTTTCCTCTGTTTCGCGCATAGGTCCAGCGGAGTTTTAGTTTTCTCGCAGTTTAGTCCTTTTATTCGCGTTTAGGCCCTGGTAGTTCCTGTTTCTTGCCAGCAAGTCCCTGTGGCTTGTTTTTAGCGTAGTTTTCACGTTATAGCTCCGATTAGAGTGATTCTTGCGCTCATGTGTTCGTAGCGAAGTGTAGAATAGTTTTGTAACCTTCTTTTACCTTTTTGCTACTGTTTGGTGTACTGTTCTAATAGAATATTATTGCTTGCATGTACTGGTTTGTATGGATGCTTGTATGGTGAATCGTGTGGCAGCCGGTGAGCCGTTCGAGTCCGCCCCGTTCGAGTTCGCGTACGACCAGGGCTACGAGGAGCAGGACCCGCAGCAGCAACCCTTCGAGGAAGGCAAGTGTAACATGGAAATTCCTTGCAACCTATTCACCTTTAATCATTCATTCATATTTGCATGTGTCCAACTTGATATGCCTTAAGGTTGTACCTAGCTACTTTTATCCTGTCCTTGTTATACCCCGGGTTTATGCATTTATGGGTAGTCTTTGCTAAGCGCAGCTACTGTCACCTTTATTTAAGTGTTAATATTGATTTAAAGGTTCACTTCAACATGATGGTAAAACTTGCTCTTTAGCAACTTGGCTCAGGGAGCTAGAGCAAGTGCTGTGTGCTTTGTTCTAGTGTCTCACCGTAAGGTCCGGTTCGGAAAGCGGCAACCCAGGAACCAGTCGCCACCGCCGGAACTATTATGGCTCTGGTCTTGGTCAAGTAGCTCGTACGTCTCTAGCTTGCCAGTAGTTACCGAAAGGCGTACGTGGGGAACTGCAGTGCAAGCATGGACTTGATCCATCAAGGACGGTCTCACCTGCGCTCTGAGATCCGTTGGCTATGTCTCGTTAGGCACAATCCCGTGCTGGGAGTGTCCATGTTCTCGCCCTGGATACCCCACACGTCGCACTTGATGGACTCATGTTGCGCCCTAAGGTCCGCGCTCTGGATGCCATTGATCCCCCTCACGTTGCGCCCTGAGCGACGGTCGATCTCGATGCCTTGGGGCCATGCGCTGCAAGTTGGACCAAAACGGCTACTGTGCTTGTTAGGGTGTCTTGTGAAAAACCTTGTAGCGTCCCTATGCACTCACACCTCGGAAGTGTGGTACGCGCGTGGTTGGGTTGAAAGCTCCTTGAGCTTTTACGCTAACGGTTGGGTAAAGGGCGAAACCTCTGCAGAGTGTAAATCTATCATGATAGCCGTGCTCACGGTCACGAGCGGTTTGGATCCTTTCTAATTAGTGGCTCTCTTAATGAAGATGATGTTTGTTCCTGTAATTATACTTACACTTTAATCATGGGCTTACAACCGGGAGTTGCTCACACTTGTAGTAAGTTGGATAATGTTAAAATGAACCAACTAAAAATGTTAAATGCAGTTCAACCGTGTCAAGCCCTTTTAAGCCTTTCATACCTCTATGTTACACTTGCTAAGTATGATGGAATGCTTACACTTGTAAACAATCAACAAAATCCCGAACGGGTAACAGATGGAGAAGCAGTGAATGACACCGCCCTCGCGGATTTTTCGGAGGATCTTCCATACTTCTGAGCTGGGGTCAACCAGTCGGCGTCCCTATGGAGCACGGCGCCATTAGTTTCCCTTTTCGTGAGAGAGTTGAATAAATAGACTTCCGCTGTGACGTTGTGTAAGATTATGTCTTTGCTTTGTACTCTGATGTAAACCCTTTTAATTCGAGCATGTGTTCTCTGTTTTTACCATATTTGTATCGCTATATGTGTTTGCGGACTTCCTGGGCACACATATGGCCGCATTCAGTTTTTGTATAAAATCGGGTGTGACACCGCCATAGATCATGCGAACCACTCGGTCGGCCTCCTGGAAGTCATCGCCGGGCTCGTCGGTCCGCCTGTCCTCGCGGGGGGAACCGTCGTTCCTCTTTCTGTAAGGAGGGCCTCTGTTGCCCCCAGTAAAGGCTCGCTTGAGCCCGTAGCACTCTCGTGCCGAATGCTTGTGTTTGTGGTATGGACATTGCTCATCGAGCATGCGCTGGAAATCCTCTGGAGTTACCCGGCCTCTGGGCCGGTCCAGAGTGGCGACCATATCTCCCTCGCTTTTCTTCTTGCGAGGGTCACTGTCGCTGCGATGATTGTCGTCATGTCGGTCTTCGTCTTCGCGGCGGTCGCGCTTGCGGGTCGTCTTGTTTTCTTCTTCCCAGCGATTCTTGAGCTCGCTGAGCTATTCCTTCTCCGCAATCTCCGTGTCCGCCCACGTGCTAGCGACCCGGAACATGTCATTGACAGTCGCGGGTGGCTTCCGAGTCCACTTGTGAATCAGTCTTCCATCGGAGATGCCGTTCTGGAAGGCTGTCATAACCTCCTGATCCGTCACGTCCGTAATGGAGTTGCGCTTCTCCGAGAACCTGCGCACGAAGTCGTGCAGGGTCTCGTTCTCGCGCTGTCTTATCTGGCCGAGGAGCCGCTTGCTCCCAGGCCTCTCCCAGGTACCGAGATAGTTACCGACAAAGAGCGCGGTAAGCTGATCCCAGTTGTCGATGGCGTCCTGCGGGAGTCCTGCCAGCCAGTTGCGGACAGTCCTTGGTGAGCATGATGGGAAGGTAATTCGCCATCACGTCCTCGTCGCCGTCGGCCGCTTGTACGGCGGTGTAGTAGATCTGAAGCCATTGAGATGGGTCAGACTTCCCGTCGTACTTGTCGATATCCTACAGCTTGAAGCCTCTGGGCCATGTCACGCTCCTCAAGCGCTCGGTGAACGACTGGAATCCGCTGATCCGACCTCTAGGGCGGGAACCACTCGGACCCGAGCCGTCTGTTGTTCTTGGGGGAGTGCTCTCCCTCCTGCGATCCCGATCCCTGGGCGGGGAACGGGTCCTCCGATAGTTCCGAGTCCTGGGTGGAGTTCGGTCCCGTCGGTAGGTTCTGCTGCGCGGTGGAGTTCGCTCCCTTGGCGGGGTCGACCGCCTGCGTGGGGGAGCCGCTCGTCCTCGTGGCGGAGTGCGACCGCCATCGTTGCCGCACCTTGGGCTACTGGAGGGGTCAGAGTAGTCTGACTCCGTTGAGTAGCCGCTCCTGTTGGAGTTATGACGGGGATTTCCATGATCCCGATCGTATTCTTCGCGCCGTCGGATTTCCTCGCGATGACACTCCTAGGTGCTGTTGCGGATGACATCCCTCGCGTCTCGATCTCTGTTGATCGTGGTGCAAAGGTCTTCGTCACGATCCGATCCACCGCTGGCCCGGCGTCGAGACGGACTGGGCTCAGAAGCGACCGTGTGCGCCCTGCCCTGCATCTGGTGGACCTGGACGGAGGCGGCCTGCACGAAAGCCCTTACCTTTTCCAGACCTGGAGTGCTGGGTGGCAGCCGACTGATTTCCTCGTCGATGGTGACGAGGTTCTGGACCGGCGTCTCGTAGACGTCGAATCCGTTGTACTCGAACATGCCGTCGCGCATCAAGTTCCGGCTGCTCCTCCTGTCGTGCCGATCCCGATGACGACGGTGATCCTCCGAACGTGGTTCTTGGAGTCGAGCGGTGCCAGATCCTGATGCGGTGGCCCCGTGCGGTCGGGCGGCTCTGCGAGTCGCCCGACTAGCGTTGCGTCCTCAACGCTGGTCCCTAGCTTCAGTCGTCTCTTCAGCCGGAGTGACCTCGTCCTCTGACACAGGGTTAGGTGGCGTCGCTGGCGCCACCATGCAGCAGTATGACCCGGCTCCTTCTTGCGCGAGGTAATCTTCCTCGGACTCGGAGAAGTCGGATGTGGGCGTATAACGCTCCAAGCTAGTCGGAGTTAATCCTCCGGGTGATCCTAGCAGTTCCGGCTCCGTAGAGGCGTCGGATGCTGAGTAACCTTCCTGCAGGTCGTCCAGGATTGAGGGTCCCTGTGGGTTTGACTCGTAGGAGTCGCTCCCAGAGAGGGAGTCATCCGCCTGGACGATGTCCTTCATCTTCTGCTTCTGAGTGAGCGCGCAAAAGCGGGGGTCTGGACGGTGATGACCTCAGGGCTCGGGACGCGCGTTGGTTGAGCGTTTACGCTCTGAGACGACTCGGCGACGCGACTCTCAGGAGCCGGATCGGAACTGAGTGGTTGTAGATTTGTTCCCGACTGGTTGGGCCTCGCGTTCTGCGATTGACTCAGCGGGGTAGAACCGGCACGATCAGATGCGATCGGACCGGATTGGGCCGTGATGGCCGAAGTCGGCGCCAGAGAGGAAACCTCCGTGGCGATCGTAGCTCCTGCCGCTTGGGTATCCAAGGCGGCGGCGGTGATGTTCCCGAACTGGATCTCGAATCCGTTGACGTCCGGGAGATTGCAGCTGTCCAAGATCTTGACGCGATCCATCAAGCTTACCAGTTTGATCTCGGCGATATCCCCTACCTGGCGCGCCACTGTCGGTGATATTATCTCCGGCAGTCTTCCACGTGGTAGCCCACGGAAGTGATTTGTATGCAGGGAAGATCGCAAAGATCGGAAGCAAGATGGTTAGGATGGGCAGACACAAGGGTTTATACAGGTTTGGGCCGTCGACTTGACGTAATACCCTACGTCCTGTTTTGGGGTGTTGTATTGCGTGGATTTCGCTATGAGTTGAGATGAGATGAGTTGGAGGGGGTCCCTGCCCACCTTATATATCGGGTGGCAGGGTTACAAGTCAGCTTGTAGCCGATCCTATCTCTAAGGATCCTTTCCTTCTTTACAAAAACTCCTATTCAAACTAGAACTCAGCCTTCCAGATCCTTCCTTCGTGCGCCGACTTGTCCCGCACGTCATCAGGTCCAGAACGGTGGGCTGGGCCGGCCCCTTTTGGTGGGCTGCTAGGCTTGCTCGTGAGGTACCCGGGTACTATATCCCCCACAGTAAGATTAGAGTTTAAGCCACAAGAAAATTCTGCTAAAATCCATTCTTGAATTCTTGTGAGAACAAACCCCTGCCGGTTGAACGAGAACGTTTGTGGTGGTTCTTACCCCGCAAGAATGACTAACCGAGTTGTGGTGATTAATCTCCCACAAGAACGCCTAACTTCTGACTGTCTAACCCCTGATTTCCTTCGGGTATTGTGAGACTAACCTTTTGCAGGAATCATGTGGACAAAGGCACGTCAGACGGCGCGTGGAGTCGTGACCAAGCTCAGCTCCTCGAGCTCCCGCCGCTCTCAGGGATCATCCGCTTCCCGGGACACTATGTCTGTCGACTCAACTCGACAAGACACAGAGTCCCAGGTGGAGGAAGTGCCTCGGAACAGGCTCCGCATCCGAATCATGACTCGGATCGAGCACATCGTTGCTCGGACCGAAGGAGAGAGAGCGGTGCTGGCCAAGCTCCAGGACCGCTACTACACGCATGCCAAGTACTTCGATCCCATGCTGCTGATCAGGACCGGTCTCGGAGGAGACATGGAACGGGCTTTCAACAACACCGGATGGCAAAACTTCTACCCTGTCTCGGAAACAGGTTCACACTTCCTCACTATGGAGTTTTTGATGAGTTTGAATGTCGAAGTTCTTCCCAACGAGACAAATATTTGCTTTCAATTTTTCAACGAGGATTTTACCTTGACCCCGAAGCAACTCAGTGAGGCTCTTGGTTTCAACAAGAGATGCATCATTAATGCCAACCTGCTGGTGACTGACCACCGGTACAACCGTGCCGCATGGTGGGATAGCATCACAGGCTAGCCACCCTCGGGGAAAAATAGCATCACTGCCATCCAGAACCCCACTCTTCGTTTTCTGGCGAAGTCGATTGCTATGGTGGTTCACCCACGAGCTGATTTGCGTCTTTACCTTTTATCTGATTTAGAGTGCTTGTATGCCATGGTTAAGAAAATTCGTTTCTCACCAGTCATGAGCATGCTTGACGACTGGTAGAGGTTAGTCACTGGCCGAGCCACGATTGACATAACCTCGCTAGTCACCCGCATTGCCACCCACGTTGGTGCTTTGCAGGGCGCTCAAGTCACGTTCCTTCCTGCTACACAAGAGTATCAGGCTTGCATTGGTTTAGACCATTTTATCCAGGGTCACTTGTTGCGCGAGGGCCCTGGCCATACTCTTTTCATGTGCTATCCTGGTTTTGTCGACGAAGTCGAGCTTCCATGCCCGGCTTTGTCGCTGAGATCAGCGAAGAGTCTAACCATGCAGCTCAGAAGGAAGGAATCCGCTCGCTATAGTGTTGCAGGCCCTGTGACACGTGGCAGGCGAACCAGGCACGACAGTGAAGCCGGAACGTCTACTGCACCTCAGCCCGGGTACCACCAGCAGCAGCAGCCCGAGTACCACTACCAGCAGCAGCCCGAGTACGACTACTACCAGCAGCCGGCGGAGAATCCCACTGCCCACATGAGCTTCGAGGAAGCTTTCGAACACCATCAAGGAATGGCAGGATACGGCCCGCAGGTCAGACCATCCACCTCCGCCAGGTATGACTACGAGAACCCGGTCTCCCAGGGGATCGCTGATCTGAGTACCAGGTTGGAGACGATGACTTTGCAACAGCAGCAGCTCAGAAATGAAGTTGGACACAACACCGACCTCACGCAGCAGAACTGGGGGATGACCACATCCCTCCAGACCGACATGCACGGCTTCTTCGACTACATGCACTACGACCCCAACCAGTACTACCAGTGAGCTTCAACGAAGCTTGGGGAGTCTCAGGTACGTTCGAAAGCACCGTACCTTGCGTTGCCTTGCCGTACCTTGCCTTGCCTTGCCGTACCTTGCCTTGCCTTGATATGATAATAATAATAAATAAAGTAAAAAACAATGTTGAATAAAAAGCTCCTTATGTATGGAATATGGTTGATAACCTTAGAATGATGAATAGTTGCTCTGTTGATGCCCTTTAAGTGCCTCATGTTTAATCCCTTACTTTCCAAGTATTTGAGTTTGTTGGCATTTAAGGATCCACCATGTTTATCTGTGGAAGGAGAGCACCTGTTCATTGTTTAAGTTATTGTGAGTTTTGATATGGTTTGTTTCGAGGTATAACTGCATGCCTAGTAAGGAACCTCTCGGAAGTTTTTATAAAATATTACTTGGTGAATCTTCCCCGATGGTTTAAATGTCCTATCCAGAGCCTAAACAGTTATATATCTCATGAACTACCATATGCTATCTTGAGTTGTTTTGAGTCTTGTCGAATGGTGAAGTCCGCTTGTAGAAGGCACTTGTCATTTACCGGTCTTCCCATCCACCTCAGCCTCAAAATGTCCGACTAGTCAAAGTCCCGCTCCGGGGTTGACATCCACCGTCGATGACATATACTCACCTCACCACAAAGCTCACCCCAAAGGTCCTCAATCACTCCATACAAAGTTGAATTCCTCTCTGTTACCAAAGTAAGAGAAGAGATGTATTCGAAAAAAAGAGTTGGAGACAATGCTCCATTCGAAAAAAAAAGAGGAAAGAAGAAGAGAGAAACATCTCAAAAATATGAGAGAGAGAAAATAAGGATTCCCAAGACCTTTGAGCATCACACCTTCTCCCTCGCCACTTGAACCCATGAATTCCAAAGACCGGAATTTGACGAGTGTCATCGCTCGCGAACCACTCTTCGACTCGACAACAGAAGTAACCAAGGTATGCCACTCTTACCCTACCTACAACTCCACTTCAGCCTTAGTGTAGGGAAAAATTGGTCAATCCCGACCAAGAGTGAGGATTAAACACCTTGAGTGACTCGAGAGCACCATCAGGGAATGAATGAACCATCTTTTGAAAAATTCATATCTCTGAGATGGAACCTGAAAAGTTGCAGGAAATACTTCAGAGATGACCGTTCAGGCTCTCAACAGCCCAAAACGTGAACCGTGCAGCCCCATGATTAACCATGGTATGAGTTCTCTTTTTTGCCAACTTATTCAAATGATTTGTTGAGTTTTGGCTTAAGCACAGGGTACTTAGAGAGTGTACACATTGAAGCAACTCCTGACCCACCGAACCTAGAGTTTAGCCTTGCTCGAGGACGAGCAAGAGTCTAAGCTTGGGGGTGTGTTGATGGCCATTACAACCCAGTTTTGACCGTCAACAATTCGGTGAAATGAGGATGATCATACCATGTTCCATGCATAAAAGTATTTATACTAACAAATTCCACAAGTTATGATTGCAGGATGAAACAGATGAAACAGGGGCCAAATCCTGGCACAGGGCCAGGCCGGCCGGCCTAGCCTAGGCCGACCGGCCTCCCCTGGCCAGGTCTGGCCACGTCACTGATCCACAAGCTCAAGCAAATACCCAGGATGATCAAGCACCATGCAGTCAACGTCGGTTTGATCCAAGGACCCGAAAGGCCTAGAGTGCAAGACACATGGATTAGAGGGCCCACAACATCGGATTCTTGGACAACCTCAACTGAACGCAACCGCTACCGACCTCAGGAAGCAATCTGGAGCGTCCACGACGAACGCGGTGGCTAGGGGCGCCAGGTGTAGGCCGATCGGCCTACACCAGGCCGGTCGGCCTGCTGCTGCCTCTTCACGCGACCATCTTTCACGTGGAGGTTAAGCAGGATGGTGGCGTGACAGTTACGAGTACTACCGACCTTGGGAGGCTATAAAAGGCTGCCCTCTCTTCCATCCAAGACACACACCACACTACTCAAGTCTTTACTTGAAATGAGCTCTTGTATCTTTTCCATTCTTAGATTAGGATTAGAGTTGGGAGTAGAGTCGAGTCGAGCTTCGCTCGGATCTTCGGAGTTCTTCGAAGTTCTGGTAAAGCTCTTGTATCCTTTTCTTTTTTGAAGAGTTTATCATAACAATACTATCTTATTCAGAGCTTAAGTTATTTCTCATATTTATTTCTTGCTCTTTCAAAGAGTAAAGTTCTTAGCTCTTTTCAGAGTTAAGTTTTGTCTCCCTATAGTTTTAGTGTAGAGTTTAGTTTTAGCTCTACCGGGTTTTATCTCGCGGGTTTGCTCGCCTCGACCGTGCCGTAAGACGCCTTAGGGAAGACAGGGATTTCTCTTGACAGGCCTCAAGAGAAATCTTAATCTTCGAGTGCAGACGTGGTGTCTGGCTTGTTGATTAACTAGGAAGTGTGTTGCACCCCACGGAACTGCAGTGGTAGGTGGCAGGTGGTGACAGCCCTGTCCGTCCTTCGTAGTCCACCATGTTCGGGTGTATTCATAACAGTAGTGCTGAGCCCGGAGAACCCCGTCTCTCACCCCGTTCTGAGGTTCTCCCGTTCTAGCCGTCGAAGCGAGCTCTGTCCCCGGTATCTAAGCTAGAGTCTAGGCTAAGGCTAGAGTGTCTTTTGCTCTGAGTTAGGAAGTATCTAAGTCCGGTCTCTCCTAACATCTTTCCTTTTCTATAGACTTAGGAGCTTCTGTGTGTCGCTGGTCTTTCAGACCTTCTATCCGGTCATTCACTTGACCATTATCTCTCAAACCTAGAGTTTGTACCCTTGGGTTTTTGGCTTGATATTTCTTGCAAGATTTATCATATCATTCTTCAATACACTTTAACCATCTGCTTCCCTGCGGAAATATAAATACGATACCCTGGGATAACTCCCGAGGTGAAGTGCTACAACGAGATATATTCTGTGCGCTTGCAGAATCCATTTTGCATACAACGACATATATCTTCGCGCTCTTGAGCGTTGCTAAAACGTGACGCTAAGGAGTGCCAACAGTAGCTAGTGTGTAAGCACAACTTACACCTCCATTCACACAAGAGTAAATTTGCACGTTAACATGGATTCCACAGTTGTGTATGATGGTCTACCCTTTAGTTTGACTTGGTGACCATGTATATGTTGTTGAGATGGTAGCTAGTGCTCCCACCTACACACTCATGAATACAATTCACTATAATTTGTACAGGGGGTGTGCATAATTTGTAAAATAACTCAAAGACACCAAAACATAGGTTCAAATTCGCAAAGAAAACATTCAACTTCGCCAAAAATGCAAAAAAATATCACTTCTTGCGTCATCTCTGTATGAAAGCGTAAAGCTTTGTGCCTCCGACGGGTGGGACCAGTGGACCTGTGCGCCGGCGGTTTCCTCCACCGGCGGCACCTCGCGCGCGATGCGCGATAACGAGGAAGCTTATTCCAATCGAGCGCATTCGGTCCTGTGGCAAACAGGTGGGACCCACATGTCGGCGTCGATCCCATGATCAGTTGTTGGTCAGATCTTCATTCATCTTCTATTTTTGTATTTAAATCCTTAATGAAAACTTCCAACATGTATAGATTTCACATATGGTGTCCAAATCTGGTGTTTCTTTTTTCAGAATTCGTACGAAAACAATACCTACCACGTGCACTAAATTGCATCGTCGTAATAGAATCTGATTTTCTAGTTTGGGATATAGGTACCCAGGGGCCCCACACCGACCAGGATGCCAGTCGGCCTGGGCCCACGTCTGACAGCGATGTGGGCCAACCCATGGCCCGACCCACAAGAAGCCCAGGACTTGGCGCACAAGATTATGAAGACTTGGCCCGCAACATAACCCGACATGTAACCCTAGGTCATCCCCCCTATATAAGGCGGCCTAGGGCAGCCCCTTAAGGGCATCCTAGATTTCTCTCTTCTCCCCCATCGCATCGGATTCATCCATCCCATCTCCTCCATTGTAACCGCTCCTCGACTCGCCATTGCTCAAGAGCTTTGGCCAGTTCATCAATACAAGACACCACCGAACATAGGACGTAGGGTTTGTGCCTCCCGGCCGCCTGAACCTGCATAAACCTTCTGTCTCCTGTGTTACCTCGACCTGCCTAGCCTTGCGATCACCATTGCCAATAAATCTACCACTTGGATACCCCCTAGTGGATTGCCGGACCCAAAGTCCGACATCCAGCGTTTTACAAAATCATGTACCTTTTATTATTCACAAACTTATAACTCCCCAATTTACCTGTATTATTGCAATGTGTTGTTTGTGTGTAAGCACAACCTACACCTGCATCCACACAAGAGTTAAGTTGCGCATTAACATGGATCCCACAGTTGGGTATGATGGTCTTCCCTTTAGTTTCACTTGAGTGACCATGTAGATATGTTGATCGATGGTAGCTAGTGCTCCCACCCACACATTCATGAATAGAATTCACTATAATTTGTACAAGGGGTGTGCATATGCTGGTTAGATTTGTAAAATGACTCAATGATCCAAACCATGAGTTCAAATTCGCAAAGAAAACATTCAAATTCGCCAAAAATGCACCTTTTATTGTTCACAAATTTATAACTCCCCAAATTACCTGTACGTATTATTGCAATGTGTTGTTTGTGTGTAAGCACAACCTAGGCCTCCATCCACACAAGAGTAAATTTGCACGTTAACATGGATTCCACAGTTGTGTATGATGGTCTATCCTTTAGTTTGACTTGGTGACCATGTATATGTTGTTGAGATGGTAGCTAGTGCTCCCACGCACAGAGTCATGAATACAATTCACTATAATTTGTACAAGGGGTGTGCAAATGCAGGTTGGATTTGTAAAATAGCTCAACGACACCAAAGCATAGGTTCAAATTCGCAAAGAAAACATTCAAATTCGCCAAAAATGCAAAAAAATAGCACTTCTTGCGTCATCTCTGTATGAAAGCGTAAAGCTTTGTGCCTCCGACGGGTGGGACCAGTGGACCTGTGGACCGGCGCTTTCCTCCACCGGCGGCACCTCGAGCGCGACGCGCGATAACGAGGAAGCGTATTTCAATCGAGCGCGTTCGGTCGTGTGGCACACAGGTGGGACCCACATGTCGGCGCCGATCCCATGATCACTTGTTGCTCAGATCTTCATTCATCTTCTATTTTTGTATTTAAATCCTTAATAAAAACTTCCAACATGTAAAGATTTCACATATGCTGTCCAAATCTGGTGTTTCTTTTTTCCGAATTCGTACGAAAACAATACCTACCACGTGCACCAATTGCATCGTCGTAATAGAATCTGATTTTCTAGCGTTTTACAAACTCATGTACCTTTTATTGTTCACAAACTTATAACTCCCCAATTTACCTGTATTATTGCAATGTATTATTTGTGTGTAAGCACGACCTACACCTCCATCCACACAAGAGTTATGTTGCGCATTAATATGGATCCCAAAGTTGGGTATGATGGTCATCCCTTTAGTTCCACTTGAGTGACCATGTAGATATGTTGATCGATGGTAGCTAGTGCTCCCACCCACACACTCATTAATATAATTCACTATAATTTGGACAAGGGGTGTGCATATGCTGGTTAGATTTGTAAAATAACTGAATGACACCAAAGCATGAGTTCAAATTCACAAAGAAAACATTCAAATTCGCAAAAAATGCATCTTTTATTGTTCATAAACTTATAACCCCCAATTTACCTGTACGTATTATTGTAATGTGTTTTTTGTGTGTAAGCACAACCTACACCTCCATCCACACAAGAGTAAATTTGCATGTTAACATGGATTCCACAGTTGGGTATGATGGTCTTCCCTTTAGTTTCACTTGAGTGACCATGTAGATATGTTCATCGATGGTAGCTAGTGCTCCCACCCACACATTCATGAATAGAATTCACTATAATTTGTACAAGGGGTGTGCATATGCTGGTTAGATTTGTAAAATAACTCAATGATCCAAAGCATGAGTTCAAATTCGCAAAGAAAACATTCAAATTCGCCAAAAATGCACCTTTTATTGTTCACAAATTTATAACTCCCCAATTTACCTATACGTATTATTGCAATGTGTTGTTTGTGTGTAAGCACAACCTACGCCTCCATCCACACAAGAGTAAATTTGCACGTTAACATGGATTCCACAGTTGTGTATGATGGTCTACCCTTTAGTTTGACTTGGTGACCATGTATATGTTGTTGAGATGGTAGCTAGTGCTCCCATCCACACACTCATGAATACAATTCACTATAATTTGTACAAGGGGTGTGCATATGCAGGTTGGATTTGTAAAATAACTCAACGACACCAAACCAGGGGCTCAAATTCGCAAAGAAAACATTCAAATTCGCCAAAAATGCAAAAAAATATCACTTCTTGCATCATCTCTGTATGAAAGCATAAAGCTTTGTGCCTCCGACGGGTGGGACCAGTGGACCTGTGGACCGGCGCTTTCCTCCACCGGCGGCACCTCACGCGTGACGCGCGATAACGAGGAAGCATATTTCAATCGAGCGCGTTCGGTCGTGTGGCACACAGGTGGGACCCACATGTCGGCGCCGATCCCATGATCAGTTGTTGCTCAGATCTTCATTCATCTTCTATTTTTGTATTTAAATCCTTAATAGAAACTTCCAACATGTAAAGATTTCACATATGGTGTCCAAATCTGGTGTTTCTTTTTTCCGAATTCGTACGAAAACAATACCTACCACGTGCACTCAATTGCATCGTCGTAATAGAATCTGATTTTCCAGCGTTTTACAAACTCATGTACCTTTTATTCTTCACAAACTTATAACTCCCCAATTTACCTATATTATTGCAATGTGTTGTTTGTGTGTAAGCACAACCTACACCTCCATCCACACAAGAGTTAAGTTGCGCATTAACATGGATCCCACAGTTGGGTGTGATGGTGTTCCCTTTAGTTTCACTTGAGTGACCATGTAGATATGTTGATCGATGCTAGCTAGTGCTCCCACCCACACACTCATGAATACAATTCACTATAATTTGTACAAGGGGTGTGCATATGCAGGTTGGATTTGTAAAATAACTCAATGTCACCAAAGCATGAGTTCAAATTCGCAAAGAAAACATTCAAATTCGGGACAAGTGGACCTGAGGACCGGGGGTTTTCTCCTCCGGCGGCACACAGGAGGATTTGACAAAACTGTTACCGAGCCGGACGACGATGAGATTTTTGCGCGTAACGTGAAGAAGTTAGGAAAGGGCAAAAAAATGGAAGCAAATTGGGCGTATCTTACTACTACGATTGTTTCGTGCGGCATTAAAGGGCCTTTTTGCTTGCAGCCCTGGCAAAGCTGCCTGGCACAAGCAGCGATCTCCTGCACTCGATTTCGTCGGCCTGGGGTGGAGATCGCGATCTGGGCACTGCATCTGCCTGCCACCCCATCTCATTTCTTGCGCCATATATTAATCTCATACTACTGGGCGCTCCTTCCTGCCTCCTGCACTTGTTCCATCCCCATGCGTCATCGAGTGCGCTAGACTCTGAACCGTCACCTCCTATCGCGTAGTCTTCGCTCCCCCTCCCGGCCACGCCTCGGCAACTAATGCCACACACTATCACTGCATGCTGGGACCAGGCTGAGATGGGGCCAGCCGGCCAGCGGCTACAAGTAACTAAACGCGTGGCGCCTCTTCCTGTGCAGATGTGCGTCCCATCGTTATAAATTTAGGGCAGTTGCCCTCCTTCCCACATTCACATTTCCTCTTCCTCTACGCCTCCATCCCTGGCCTTCTCCCCGCTTCCTCTGCACTCGCCGCTGTCACCGACCGATCGACTCCAAGGCAGTATGTCCCCCCCCAAGCTCTCCTCCTCACATCAGCAGCGAATGCGCACCACCACCAGCGATCTCTCCTTGTGTTCTTGACACATTGTTCATTGTTCTTATTTACTGTTCACTACTTGGTTGCAGTCAAGCGAAGGCACGCCACCAACATCGTCGTATGCACGGTGCAACGGGTCGTCCTCGCCACCGGTGAAGCGCTATTGCGGTGGCACCGACCCGGCGTCCTCATCGGTGGTTCCGCCGCCGTCACCACCACAGGGTGGTGATGGCACCGGCACCAGCCGTCGATCACCCTCGCCTCCGCCGCAGGGACCAGCAGAGGATAAGCCCCTGCGGGTCTAGTGTAGGACGACGCCGAGCGGCAAAATGTGATGGCGATGCCCCCTCTGCCCCCTCTTCGCGGAAGTGGACACCAGAATCAAGGTGATCCTGCACGCCATGAGCACCCTCGAGGAGCAGCATCAAAGGCTTCTTCGCGAGGAGGACAACGAGGACGAGGAGGAGGAGGTGGAGGACGAGGACGAGGACGAAGAGGAGGACGAGTAGGCTGATGGTGTGCCGGCGAGTACTCCCAGCACAAGTGATGTTGTTTGTTGATGATGTTTTGTGGTCGGTTGTGTTGGAAACATTGAAATCTTTTTCTAGCCTTGTGCTTTGCCAATCTGGGCAAGAATCAAATGGATGTATATATCTAGCTATTTGTGTCTATGCATGCCTGAACTAGTACTACTTTGATTTAGTTAATCTTGTGATTGCCTTGTCCATAGCCGCCGCCACCGAATGATCCACCTTCCCCGGAATACACCGGCCAATCTGGGCAAAAGATTGGAATGGCCTCATCTCGCTTTTGCTCTTCGAGAGATTTGGAACGTAAAAGTGCATTTTTTTGCATTTTTGGCGAACCTGTCTATGCACACCCATTTTTACAATTTTAGTGAATTGTACACCTCCGGTTCATAATATTTGACGTTTCAGACATCTCATTTAGCCTGCGGGCATTTCATTTTACTTGTCAGAAACGTCAAATAAAAAGAATCAGAGGTAGTATTCAAGAGTGTGGGTGGGAGCAGTACCATCTCAACATATACATGGTCACTCAAGACAAACTAAAGGGTAGACCATCAATACACAAATCCATGTCCACTGCCAGTGGACCTACTGAACTCACCACGATATATATAACGTATTCGCCACCGAAAAGTTTTCGCTGCTACAGGTTCTCGCGTGCCTACGACAGGCGGGACCCACTGCATCCCGCCACTTTGTGCCTCAAATTCTAGTACTAGCGCAATGTTCCCTCCAAAGGTTTTTCCTCATACCTCAATTTTCTCAGCATCGTCCCCAGTTGCCCCCAAAACTGCAGCGTCAGGAGCGAAGGAGACCTTTTGTCTACGCCCAAGCGACTCATCCATGGTGACTCCATCTACTTCCATGTCGACTCCTCCCATGGCCTGGCGAAGGAGACGACAGCTCGTGAGGACCAGAGATGCCGGTTCAAGTGTTGGATGCCTGCATTGAGGACAACTAGGTACGCATCCACCTATATCGCCTTTTAGGTCTATGTCAGATCCATTTTCTCTTAACTCCATCCAATCTATTTGCATCTTGGAGTCTTTTGGGGATGCGCTAGTCTTTTCTTTCTTTGCTGTTGTATTTTTCTCCCCTTGTGCGCACGCTTGCTGATCATCTCATGTATTCTCCTTGGTCTTTCGAGATGAACTCTGTAAAGGTCCTGTACCTGCCCTTGTTGGGGTTTTTTGATCAATGAAATTTTCATCCGGTCCAAAAGTCGATGTTACATATATTTGCTTAGGGTCTTTTCACTTATTATTTTAGTGCATAGCACTGGTTCGTTTTTCTCATAGCACTAGTACATATCAGTGGCGGACGCAGCAATAGAGCAACTCCAACAGCCTCCATACACACTGACGTGTGGGTCCCATCCTTCATCCACTTCTAGCCCCTTCCTTGCCCTCCCCATCCCCTCCTCATGGCTCTCTCCCTCTTCTCTCTGTTCTCTCGACGATGACGGCCGGCACCTTCCTCCCTCCCCCTCCCTGGCCATCCTCCGCTTCTCTCCCTCCCCGGCCTCCCCTCTCCTGCCCCCTCCACTCGCCCTCACCTCATGCCTATGGTGAGGAGCGGTGGCGGGGTGAGGCACGACGGCGGCATCCATCGAGAGCAGCGGGGAGAGGCACGGTGGCGGCGGCGACCATGGAGCGGCGGCGGCGCGAGGATCCCCGACAGGACTCTCTTGTCACAGATCCGGGTATGCCTCCCTCCTCCTTTCTTTTGGACTCTGAGACATGCGAGGTGGCCCCTGGCCATGGGGTTGCTAACGCGGGGGTGCTGACGAGGTGGCAGCGGCACCGGTGCAGGGGAGGAAGCGGCGGGCTCTCCCCACCGACGCTCTACAGGCGCGTGGGGCTCACGTTTGGCAAGCCATTTTGGCAACCGGACTGGCTTGCCAAGTCTGGCAAGCGGGAGGCTCAATTTGGGGAGTCAGATGGGATAACAAGGAGGATGGAGAGCCTGTTGGAGCCCGATTTTGACATTAGTTGCCAAATTTTGGCTTAGCAAGTCATTTGGCAACTCTCTTGGAGTTGCTCAGATTGGGTGTTCATAGGTATTAACAGATCAATTGACTATAGCATATACTCCTAAGAGCGTCTCTAGGAGGGATAAAGGGGATTGAGAAAAGGATATAGGGAAAGGGGATCGTTTTCTCAATTTGTTGGGGCATGATTTTCACATAGCATATACTTCCTCAATGCTATTATTCTGCTTTCCACAGTTTGCAAAATTGTTGTGGAGGCACAAGCTGTAGAGGATTTGGGGGAGGGGGCGGTGGGCTTGTGCGTCAGTGCAAAGGAATTACCGATGGGCTGGGGTGGGCTGGTGCTTGATATTTGGGCCAAACCAGCTGAGGCCCAAGTTAAGTCCTACGAAAGCCATTTATGGTTTTTGAGCTCAAATGCAGACAGTTTGACCCAATTAGCAGTATAGTTATACGTATATACATACATGCTTTATTTTTTTCCCCAAAATTATTGGTTGTTCAGCCGAACACCCACGAACCTGTACTATGCCCGCCCCTAGCTACATATCCATTCGTTGATGCTAGCCTGTTGATATCTGTGTGCATGTGCAGGCATATCGTCCTGACAGGTGATCTGTGGAAGGTATACGTCGACTGCTGGGGGGCAAATGGCAACATTGAGCGCAAGATTGAGTTTAGTCTTGACCAGGCACAAATTGACTTTTTCACCCTGTTTACTCTGAAAGATCAGCTTGGATATTGTGCGCAAGACTTCTTGTACTACAAGAAGAGAAGAGGAGATGATGGTTGAAGCCAGGTGCTGAAAAAATTGGTTTTAACAGAGACGCAACAGCCATGCTTCCGTACTTGGGTTCATGTCAAGAAAGGAAACTAAGATTGAATATGTCAAAACAAAAAACAGTTGGACCAGTGAACATCACACCCCTAAAACGCTCAAGGTTTACTGAGCATGTTGAATGTGCACACGACGACGACGATGCTGATTTTGACTCAACTAGTCAATACAAATTGTGGATTCAAGACCAAGACAAACATTTTGGTGAGTGTGACGATGATTGTACTACACTATCCACATTACACTATAACATTGTACTCACATAGTACCGTTCCTCATATTGCAGGTCTATATGATGAGTTCAGGCAAGACCGCAAGAGACAATAAGAGCGTACACTGCATGGTTAAGGAGCCGGAACTGACTCAGAGAGCTTTGTAATACGTTATCCATTTGAGCTAGTTCTTATTTGTGATTTTAAATTACTGAGTGCATTGTGCATCCACTAATTGCATGTCTTTAATTTTTTAGTGGCTTATGACAGAAATCAAGCTAAGCCTACTGAAGCACGTGCTGAGAGCAATGGTAGTAGTGACACGCCGCCATCAGAATGGCCAGGGCATGCCAGGAAACCGAAGCAAACACAACGTTGTACAAGATTCACACCTGCATTTTCCTTATATTGTTTATTGTGCATGACTTAATAATGTAAGCTTCCATTTGTGTTTGTAAGTAGATGGAAAGAAAAAGGGGCAGTGGGGTCTCGAAAGGGCTAGTTGCGGTGGCCAAGAGGACGAAGGCTAAGACAGATAAACTGAAAATTGAATTTTCTGTCAATACGGGTGGTGTTTGTGGAGAAAACAGACGTATCTTTGTGGATGAGGTTGTTTTGCTTACAAAGCAGAAGGCTCCATTGATTGGAGTTAGACATTGGAGTGATGTGGCTAGACATGTCAAGGAGGACACGGCAGGAATGTATAATGGTATGACACTGACCACCTCGTCCTGCATTCTAATGTTTTTTTAGAGAACAGGAGGGGTTTCCCCCAACTGGTTAATATTAAAGAGAAAAAAGGTATCAAAATTACAAAAGCCAAGAGGCTCAGAATCTCAGTCTCCAAAGAAAGGAGATTAGGAAACAAAAAAGGTTACAAAAAAGGGCATGACAGGAAGAGATGATCGCGTGACTCAATAATCTGATCAGCACATAGGATAGAGCGGTAGCTCTAGGAGGGTCATATTTTTTCTTTGGAGTAGACCTCTGGTGCTGGGTCTATCTTTTAGTAGAAGCCATGCAAAGACCTTGTGCTTGTGTTGGCAGGAAGTCTTCCAAATCCATTTGTAAGCTGGGTGAACATGAGCATGACCAATTAGATGTTTGTAGGCTTTACTTGAAGAGTAGGAACCTCTGCCCCAGATATAGGTCCAAATGTCAGGGGTGTCCATTATATTGATGGTCTCTAACTGTTGTTGAAGTTCTTGCATCTCTTGGAAGGCTTCTGTGGACAGTGGGAGATGAAAGAGTCTGGACAGTGGTGATATTGTCACTGCTGCGCTAATGCTCTGTCTTGTGTTTTTTACGAAGGAGTGAAGATGTGGGTAGGCCAGTTTAGCTATCTGATCATGCCATTGATCTTCCCATAGCATACAAGTGGTGCCATCCTGTACTGTTACCACTATCATTCCCTTGAATTTGTCTATTAATTTTAGGATATCTCTCCACCAGAAGGAGCCTTTTCTGATGTGGCTGGGCAGCTTGCCATTTCCATAATGTTTTTCCCAAACTAAGTTGACCCAGGGTATATCATGCTTGTTGTAGAATTTGTGCAAGTTTTTGAGGAGCAACGCATCATTTTGAGTCTGTAGATCCAGGACTCCAAGGCCACCTTCATTTTTTGGCTTTGTCACCATTGTCCATGCTGCTTTAGGTGAGTTTTGTCATTTATGTCTGCCCCTCTACAATGACAATGCTTCCTGTACTTGTCGATTTGTTCTAGAATGGTGATGTACATATCAAACATTCCTAGATGATATGTTGGGAGGCTTGTGAATACTGAGTTGGTGAGCTGCAATCTCCCAGCTTGAGAGAGGAAGATAGAGGTAGTGACAAGCTTTTTCTCACAACTGCTGACCAATGGTAAAAAATCTTCCACCTTTGATTTTGTTAAGCCCAAAGGTAAACCCAGATAAGTGAAGGGCAGTGTGCCCTGGGCACAATTGAAACTTTGTGCCAATTGATCAAATTTTTCCTGGGTTAGGTTGATTGGGATCATCTGTGACTTTGAATAGTTAACTTTTAGTCCAGTTGCCAAGGCAAACGAGTTCAGGAAGTATTCTGTAGTGTGTTCAGTTGGGTTTCACTTGCTTCCATAACTATTAGTGTATCATCTGCATATTGGATCACTAGGAAGTCATTGGTAAATCTTGTAGGTATGGGTAGTGTCAGATGTCCCTGGTCTTTTGCCTCATTTAGCATTGATTGTAGAAGGTCAGCTGTTAAGACAAAGAGTAGGGGGGATAGAGGATCCCCCTGTCTAGCTCCCCTTCTGCAGTGGAAAACCTTTCCTGCCACACCATTGAGTAAGATGGAGGATGTTCCTGACTGGAAGATTCTGCATTCTAATGTTATGCATTATTCTTGTTCCCTCTTTCATTTGTGAAATCACAAATAGTTTGAATGATGCATACATAACAAGAATTCATTGTCCCTAGGAATAATGGGACCTGGAGTTCACTCGAAGTAACAAGGAAAATATATGGAAGATTGCGAGTGAACGCTACAAAGGCTGGCGATCCGCCTTGTATTCTACATTCAAGGCATACAACAGTTACGATGAGAGAATGGAACATAATCCTGAAGAGTTGGACATAGTGGAGTGGCACTACTTGAACTTGTACTTTTCAACAAGGAAGTTCATGGTACGACATCTTTTCTAAGTATAAGAAAACAATCATCTATTCAACTTTTCTTATTTACCATTACTCCCTGTATGCCTTTCTGCAGGAAAGGAGCATGGCAAACTCTTTGAATCGAGTCCAAATGAGAAGCAATCATTCGGGGGGTTCCAAACCTTTCTCACAGTGGAGATGGGAAAAGGTGAACATTTTTTTCACTTTTGTCAACTTTTCAGTACCTGACACAGTGGTATATTAATTGTGTCTAACTAATGATGCATCATAGAGAGATCAATTAACCGGTGAGGAGCCACGCCTTATGGAACTTTGGAAGACTACATACTGTAGTCCGAGCGGAATGTGGACAGATCGCGTTGCTGCGAGTATTTATGACACAACAGCCTCTATTTTATGGGGTCAGCATGAAGACGAGGGTGACCAATGCTCCCCAACAAGTCGCGCTTCTCGAGTTGCTAAGGAAGACCAAGTATTCCAGGAAGTTTACAGGCAGACTACTGGAGTCAAATACTCAAGGTCGCGTGGCCATGGTTACATGTCCAATCCAAAACGAAAGCAAAAACTACTTGAGGAGAGAATGTTTCAGGAGAGACTAGAGAGGCTCGAACAACAGGAGCAACAGATGCAGGAGATCATGCAAAAGAATGAAGCTGAAAAGGAAGCAGAGAGGGAACAACTTAAAGCTGCAATTAGAGAAGAGTTGATGGGGGAAGTTCAAACAATGATGACACCTTATCGTCAGTCGTTGACGACAGAGGTAACCAGAACATAATTTATGCATGTTCTTTTTTTGTTATTAACTTCTATAATATCCGTAATATCTGGCCATCCCTCTTTAATTTCAAATGCGTAGAATACCCCGGTAACCAACATTGGTACAGCTGCAGTCAATGCTAGGCCCACCGAGGTTCAAGCTGAAGATCCGTCAGGGCAGCTCTGCCAAGGCACAAGTGACCATGTATCGACAATAATTGGTTGCGAATCAAACTAAATATATATAGCTTTTAGAATTGATTGTAGGATCCCCAATTGCTTGGAAAAGCATAAGGAGGATAATCTGAGAAATGTGGCTTAGAAACAAGGCATTGACCCCAGCACAACAAAGGATTTTCCATCTTTAGATACTGATAACTCTGGTAGAATGAGACAATTAGAATTTAGTGAAATTATAAATAGTTTCAAATGATAGGGATGTTTTGGATTATTAGAGGCATGGGGCTTACCAGGAATAGTCCCAGCTCTGGCCAAGAATATATGTTGGTAATCTCTTTGCATGGTCCCTTTTTAATTGTGCAGCATAACCATGAAACCACCAATAATGGGACTGAAGATGTAGAAGGGCGCACTGAGCACCACGTTGCTGCAACACCAATAGTGGAAACTCAAGAAAAACAGAAACAGGTAACAACTTTGGTCAAGCATTCCAATAATCATTATCGTTTTGGGCATCAAATTGAAGATAATATTGTTCCAATTATTAATTTCATTATGATCCAGATTGCAAAGAATAATGGTACTTCAGTTACAAAGAAATTGTTCAATGAGACTCGTGGTAGAGGTGCAGGATGTGCTCCAGCACAGAAATACATTTCTGCACAACACCTTAAAGCTACAACACGGCTGGCCATTAGAAACAAGGCACTACGGCTACAACAGGAGGCCAATGACGAAGGTGCAATTGACGGATTACTATAGATGCTTCAATAGCTGCAAACTTTGTTACTGTCAGTGAATAATGATTTATTTTTCGATGCTACTAATGATAATATTGTAGTGACATTTATTTCTATTGTCGATGTATCGTTGCATTTAATAATTAGCATATGACGACGATTTATTTTCTGTTGCGATATCCATTGAGCGTATAGCCATGACATAGGTTGTATTGCAATACCAAGTATGCATATAGCTACGACATGTTTTGTTGCGATACCACTAATCCGTACAACAACGACGCCAAACTCGTTGCACTACCCTCTAGGCATATAGCCACAATATGTGTGGTCGCGATAGGACTGAACCATATAGCCACGCCACATACCTCGTTGCGATACCTTGGCAGCATATTGCGACGCTTGCTCGACGTTGCGGTATCCATAGCGCCTATAGCAACGGCACACCATCCGTTGCGCTACCCTGTACGTGTACCGCAACGACATATTGCGTTGTAATATAATTGACCCATATAGCCATGACTGGCATGTCGTTGGGATATCCTTCCAGCATGTTGCAACGCCAAAGTTCCTTGGGATATGGATGACATATATAGCAATGAGTCGTATTTCGTTGTGATATGATGTGAGCATGTTGCAGCAGCATAAGTCACGTATTGCAACAATGTTCTTGCGTTGTAATTCCGTTTTTTGCAACATCACAAAGTTGTCGCAACACCACGCTATGGCAACGAGGCCTATCGTTGCAATAACAAATACTGCAACGACAATGGACGTTGCAATTGCCACTAATGGCAAAAACGATCGTCGTTGCAACAACTAGCACGTATGGCAACGACAACCTTAGTCATTGCGATACCCTATTGCAACGCGGTTTTAAGCAACGACCAGATTTTGTATTGCAACTATTTTGAGTCGTCGCAATTCCACAATATGAAGGACCGAAACGGCGACCAGAGAGGGGGGAGTGAATGGGAGCCGATAAAAATCTTTCCAACCGATCCGGCTATTCTCCCAAAACAACTCCGAAACCTCCGAGAGCAATCTTGCCAAGATCATGTAGCCACTGTCAAGCTACTGACCCTAGGAACAAGAAACGAGCAGCGGAACTCGAACCAATCGAAACGAACACCAAAACGACCCGAAACGCGGCTCGATCTAACACAGCCAGGGGGGGCGGTTAAACCGGCCAGGGGGGGCGGTTAAACCGCCCGGGCCTGGGTGGCTCGGGAAAAAGTCAAAACAAAAGTGGATCTCCCAAACCGCTTGAGCTCTTGAGGCGAGATTTTGGTCAGATGATCTAGACCTCCAGTGGAGTGTTTTCCCAAAAGATCTCGGCCTCTAACTCAGTACAACTCCCGGAATCGCAGATCTCGCGAAGAACACCATGACCTCGAGTTCATCCCGAAAATCTCAAATCCAGAGCGATTCTCGGCGTTTGGGGGCAAAGGATCACCAGCAAAAGAGGCACAAGGCACTCATACGTGAATCCCCCAAAGAAATCCGAGAGAAAACGCCCTAGAACAAGAAGAACGAAAATCCCCCAAAAATAGCTCCGAAAATACCCACGAAAATAGAAAAAGGAAAGGGAGCTCGGGAAATCAAATCATGGCACAAAGATGAGCAGCACAAACTCCATCACATAACCATGAATTCACCTATACAAAAACTAGGAATGATTCGAAGTAGATCTAGGTGGAGGGGATGAAGGGAAAACTAGTTCAAAGGAAAAACTAAAGAGATAACTAAAGAGATGGCAGCCACCAGCCCTGAAGGGGCCTATTAGTAGTCCAAGTGGTGGTGCTCTAAAGACTAAACTACCCCTAAATGATACATAACCCTCAGGGGCAAATTTGACATTTGATCTTCAGATATTTTCTGGCTCGGGCACCTTCCACTGCAAGCTAGCTTCCCTCCGACGCAAGCCTTGCAGTCACGCCGCGTGTCCTCCGGATCGAAGCTCCTCGACGCCGTTCTTGGGCCAGCCCAGGGGGGCGGTTAAACCGGCCCTGGGGGGCGGTTAAACCGCCCCTGTCAGCCCACACGGCCCAGCTGCCCAAGTTTGCCTCGTCGAGTCCTCGGTCCTTGGTTTTGAGGCCCAAACCAAGGGAAACCGTCCACCGATGATTTTGTGGCCAAATCACCAAACCCCACGCGCAAACTTCGGTTGTTAGCCGCCACCTTGCGCCGGCTTCACGTCCGCGTACGAGCTTCGGTTGTGAGCCGCTACCTCGCACCGGAAACACGTCCCCTTGCTCGTTCTTGCCAGCATGTGAACCGCACTTGATCCACCGGCCATCGGGTCCCTCGAACCAAGCCTACTTGTCTCTCCGCTCCTCGGAGGCCGCCATGGCTAAGACCTTTCGCGCCTGTTCTTCACCTGCACCAATGCAACCAAGCCGCATTCTACACCTGCAATACTTAAGCCAAGGGAAACGTCAATCCACACCACGTTGTCAATCACTCATCACACCAGGAAGCGACCATCCACCGGTCCTCGGACACACTGGGTCCTCAATCTCCCCCTTGATGAGTGCATTGACAACACACACATAGTAACCAATGGTATGAAGAAAATATAAAAGAAACCGAAAACAAGACTCAGGCAAGTGACTAAAAGCAAGAACAAGCCGAGAACAAAGTCACTCTGCAAGAGAAAGCTCCAGAAACGCCGACCCTTCAAGAAGAAGCGAAAGGGCTCAACACCATCGGCAAAAGAGCAAAAACACAAAGCACTCCCCCTGCAAAGATGCAACTCCCCCTGAACAAGTGAACTTGTGCATGCGAAAAATACTCGAAATTGGCTCAAATCTCCACAAACTGTGTGCTCTCAGCACAGGGGCGGTTAAACCGTCCCAGGGGGGGCGGTTAAACCGCCCCTGGCAGATGACCAAAGTGAAAAGAGCCAAAATTTCACAAACCAACTCGCAACGATGTCGTTCCAACTTGAAAACCTTCCACATGTGCCCAGCAAGATTTTCCAATGATCAAACTCTCAGAAACTTCACAAATTTTCAGAAAACTACATTTGGGCAAAACTTTCAATCTCTCACACAAATTCGGCAAAATCTAGAGCAAAAGCTTTCCTACAAATTCTGCAAAGTCTCCCCCTTGCAAAATGCTCCAGAAATTCTCCCCCTTGTTGACAATGCACACATCAAGGCAAAATGTACAAAATGCAACTACAAGCTTCTCAAATATACAATGAGCAATACAAAATGCTACAAATTAGGAAGAGGCAAACAAGATAGTTCATCATGTCACACGGGCATTGCCATCAAGAAGGTGAAGACATATATTCAATTGACAAAGCCATGAGCAAATTGTGGAATTTTATCAAAAATGTCACCACATGAGCAAAGTCCTAACCATGGATTGTTTAAGCAAAAATGAACTTCATCTCACCAAAATCATGAAAGGACAAGCATTCTTGACAAAAGATCATCATAAACGCCCAAGTTCTACCTCATGTCATATCAAAGCACGGAGCCATGTGTTCACTTCTCATGGGAGACTTCTCCGGCAAACAACATGCAACCGCTTAGCACCCATGTGTGCAAGTGTGTGCAATGGTGAAAGCATAGAGACATGAGCATAATTTTCTGCAAATATTTCTTTTTCTCATCTTTCTTCTTTCATGCATAGACATCTCATTTTTCAAGTTTTTCAAGGTAAGCATGGTACATGAAATGTCTTTGCGACAGAAAGAAGCTTATGCTCCTCCACAAGATAAAGCATGGGCTAAACATTTACAATGACAAAGGTCTTTGACCCAATTGAAAAGAATATCACACCCTAACATGATCTTAAGCCAGATATAGCCATTTCGGCTCAAACAAGACATGCAAAGGCATTTACTCATGGGTGAAGGAATTAAGTTCAGTTTGTCATTTTAATTCGAAAAGAAGCTATCTCAATAGAATATATATCAAGACCATCAAGAGCATAGCCATCCATACAATCAATCCCTAGCCAGCCTGCCTAAACTCTAAAATGTAGCAAGTTGTACCAATCACTGCATATAGAGAAGCTCATCCTAAGATATGCTACAAAAGATGAAATCAAGATACAAAGATGGTACAAAAATATACATATGCTACAAGAGAAGCCTCCAAAACTCAGCTCAGAAAACCGCACAGACACCAAGTTCTCCTCGCAAGCGGGTGAAGGTAACTTGGTCAAGTGGCTTAGTGAAAATGTCTGCAAGCTGGTTTTGGGTAGAAACATGGGCAAGCTCAATATCACCTTTCTCTACATGATCTCTCAGAAAGTGGTACCTCACTTCTATGTGTTTGGTTTTGGAATGAAGCACGGGATTTTTGGCTACGCTTATGGCACTGGTGCTATCACAAAGAAGTGGAACATGGGACATGTCTAAGCCAAAGTCTCTCAAGGTGTATGTAATCCAAAGCAACTGAGAACAGCAGCTAGCAGCAGCAACATACTCGGCCTCTGTGGTGGATTGGGCTACACTAGACTGCTTGCGAGAAGACCAAGACACAAGAGACGATCCAAGAAACTGACACTGACCAGAAGTAGACTTGCGATCAACACGACATCCAGCAAAATCCGCATCAGAAAAACCATGAAGTGCAAGGGTGGAATCGGCAGAATACCAAAGACCCAGCTCAGGAGTAAACTTGAGATACCTGAAAATCCTCTTGACGGCCTGACGATGTGAAGTCCTCGGTGAAGCCTGAAAACGAGCGCACAGACACACGCTGAACTGTATGTCCGGCCTCGTCGCCGTCAAGTAGAGGAGGGAGCCGATCATGCTCCGGTACTCCTTCTGGTCCACTGGTTCTCCGTCCTCATCCGCATCCAAAGTTGTAGTCGTACTCATCGGCGTAGTCATCGGCTTGGAGTCGCTCATGTCGAATTTCTTGAGAATGTCCTTGGTGTACTTGCTTTGGTGCACGAATGTCCCATCCTTGGTTTGCTTGATCTGCAGCCCGAGAAAGAACTGCAACTCTCCAATCATCGACATCTCAAATTCCCTGCTCATATCATCTGCAAACTTGGCAACAAGATCATGAGAAGAGCCACCAAAAATGATATCATCCACGTAAATCTGAACGATTAAAAGATCTTTGCCATTTCTCAGCAAGAAGAGCGTCTTATCAACCTTCCCCATCACAAACCCCTTGCTAAGCAAGAACCCTCTCAACCTACCATACCACGCTCTGGGTGCTTGCTTTAGGCCATATAAAGCTCGGTGGAGTTTGTACACTCGGTGTGGGTATCTCTCACTCTCAAAACCTGGGGGCTGCCTCACATACACTTCTTCCTCGATTACCCCATTCAAGAAGGCACTCTTCACATCCATTTGGTACAATTTGAACCCTTTAGCAACTGCAAATGCTAGAAGGATCCGAATTGCCTCCAAACGGGCAACAGGAGCAAATGTCTCCTCATAATCTATCCCCTCCTGCTGCGAAAACCCCTGAGCAACCAACCTCGCTTTGTTTCTCACAATCTCACCACTCTCATCCCTCTTGTTCTTGAACACCCACTTGGTTCCTATGGGATGGCAATTTGGAGGTGGTTCAACTAACTTCCACACCTGATTTCTCTCAAAGTTCTCAAGCTCTTCATGCATGGCATTGACCCAATCAGAATCAGATAAAGCGTGTCCAACATTTTTGGGCTCAAAGGACGCGACAAAAGCAGAATGAGCATAATGAGAGATGTTCTGTGACCTCGACCGTGTAGTGCGTTCATCCATGTTTCCTATGATCTTCGAAGGTGGATGATCCCTCTGTACCAGCCGGGGAGCTTCTCGCCTCGAGATTGCCTCCCCCTCAACATCAGCTTCCACTTGAACTCGATCTGGAGCGCGACTCGACGAAGGTGTAGCAGACGGGCCGTCGTCGAACGTCGTGGTAGTAGTGGAAGTAGAAGGTACACGATCTCCACACGGTGCCTGAAATTCCTCATCATCTTCATCATCAGGCTGTTCTTCCTCAAAGATGGGCTGTCCCAAGTCATCATCACGTGCACACTCAAAAGCAGAAGAGCTACATGGAATGGTCTCGTCGAAGGTGACTTCGCAAGTCTCCATGATTTGGTTAGTTTCAAGATTGAGCACACGATATGCTCGAGAATGATTAGCATAACCAAGAAAAATTCCATCCATCGACCGAACTCAAACTTGTCCAAATTTCCTTTCTTCAAGATGAAACACTTGCAACCAAAAACCCGAAAGTGACTCACACGGGGGGAACGACCATGGAAAAGCTCATAGCAAGTTTTCTTCTTGAAAGCACGAAGGAAAATCCGATTCGAAACATAGCAAGCTGTGTTCACCGCTTCTGCCCAATACTTCCTAGGAGTCCTGTGCTCATCTAGCATCGTCCTAGCCATCTCACAAAGTGTTCTATTCTTTCTCTCAACAACACCATTCTGACAAGCAACATATGGCGAAGAGTATTGGTGTTCGAGACCAAGATCACTACAGAAGGCATCAAAACGAGTGTTCTTAAATTCCGTACCATTATCGCTACGTATAGCTCTCATGGCACCACCATTACTCTCGTTTTTCAACCTCAAAATCAGATCTCGAACAAAATCAAAAGTCTCATCCTTCGACGCCAGAAAGAACACCCAAGCATACCGAGAAAAGTCATCAACAACCACAAGAACATACCACTTCCCACCAACTGAACGAACTCGAGCGGGGCCAACCAAATCCATGTGCAAAAGCTCCCCTGGACGCTCAGTCATCACATCTGTCAAAGGTGGGTGGGAAGCAGCAACCATTTTTCCATGCCTACAAGGTGCACAAACCAAATCTTTCTCGAACTTGAGCTTGGGCAATCCTCGGATAAGATCAAGAGCACTCAAGCGTGTGAGTAAATCAAAGCTCACATGACCCAATCTCCTATGCCACTTCCAAAGCTCAGAAGAAGTACCAGCGATCAAACACCGTGAAGGACCAAAAGATCGAGAAAAATCAGCACGAAAAATCTGTCCCTCAGGAATGATCATACACACAAGGTCACCTCGAGAATCAAGAATTTTCGAATCACCACGCTTAAAACGAACCTCATAACCCTCATCAAGAAGCTGAGAAACTGAGAGCAAATTGAAACCAAGATTCTTGACAAGAGCAACTCGCTTCAACATGAAAGTGTCGCTCACCTGAATAGCACCCTCTGACAACACTCTACCTCTACCCTTATCCCCGAAAGTGATGTACTGCCTGGACACCACCGGGGTGAGACTGGAGAACCACTTACCATTACCTGTCATATGTCTCGAGCAGCCAGAATCCATCAACCAAAAGTTCTCCAAGCCTCCCACCTGCACAATCAGAACCGAGAACGAGAATGAGCGAATGACTCGACACTGGGGTTAGCACAAAACGAGTCAAACCAGTGTCGGGCCATCTGCTCAAAAGAAGGGTTAGCAAAATCAACTCTACCACGCGAAACCCTCTCGTCTCTCACCATCGGACCTCTAGCAACACGCGGGGGAAAACGTGGCCTAGACTCTCTCCTACCCTCAAAGCTACAGTCGAACCTCTCTGAACCAAACTGACCGCGAAACGGAGGCCGCCTAGCAAACTCACGGACAACTGGAACACCACGACTAGCAACCACAGGAACTGTACGCACAAAGGCGTCGCCTCTCGGCTAGGGTGAACGAGACACAGGCACACTACGAGAAGAGTAGTACCTGTCCCTGTTCCCCACCTCCTTCTCTCTTCTCACCTCCCTCTTCTTCCTCCAACAGAACTCCTCAAGGTGTCCATCCCTTCCACAATGCTCACAATGGAAGCGGACTGGCTTTGGCTTTGGGGTTTCTCTCGGCTGTGCCCTCTCTCTCGGCTGGTAAACCCCACTCCTCACAAAGGTCACTCTCCTCTGAAAGTTCTCTGACTTAGGTGGAAACTTGGGAGGATCTGGAGTGGTGTCAAGCTTGTTCAGCAGGTGGTTTGGTTTGGGTGTGAAGGTGTTCTTGAGAATGGTTTTTGGTGGGTTTGTGGGAATGTTTGCGGTGGAGCTCTCTGGATCTCTCTCTCTCACCACTACTCTCACCAACCTTCTCAGAACCAAGACCACAACCATCAGCTCTCTTGAAACTAGCAATCAACATCTTGAGCTGTGGCTCACGACCAGACAACCAACCCAAACACTGTCTCAGCTCATCATTCTCATCTTGCAATCGATTTACACACTGTTCTAGCTCAACATTTTTCAATGCAACAACATCACAAGCAGAACAGGAATTTGCAATAGGAGATTTAAGTTGTGCTTCAAGTGAACTAATCATGGTGCGTGATTCAAGCAACTGAGCATGCAAAGCAGGACAAGAAGTAAAAGCACCTAGCAAAGATGACCTAGACTTCAACTCAGCAAGCTCAACCCTAGCACCCTCTAGTTCATCCAAGCAAGTCATGTGTTTCTCCTTAAGCACAACCAAATCAGCAATATGCACATCACAGAACGAGCATTCTACCTCATCAGACACAAGAGGAGCATCTTTCAATACAGCAATCTCAGACTCAAGCGAAGCTGCTCTCTCCCTAGACTCGCAAAGCAAAGACTCAAATTCCATGGCCTTCTTTCCAGTCTCAGAAAGCAAGGTCTCAAGCTCAGCCACCCTATCCTTGGACTCTCCTAGCAAGGACCTAAACTCCCTCTTTTCCTTGTTGGTCTTTCTAAGCACATCATCCGCGGTTATCGACCAACTGCTCTAGCCTAGCAATCTCCTGATGCAAAGAGGTGGGATCTGTCAATACCTCATCCTCGGAGTCGGAGTCGGAGTCGTCCTTGCTCTTCACGGAGTCGTGCGCCATGGTGCAGTAGTCGACGGCGGCGAAGGAGATGCCGTTGAAGTTGCGGTTCAAGCTCTTCTTCTCCTTGCGGTGGCCGCGGTCCTCATCTTCACTGCTTGAGCTTGACGACGTGTTGGTGGAGCTTGTGTCGATGTCGCTCGCATCAGCCACCATCGCTCGAGATCTGTGCTTCTTGTGTCCACCGTGCTTGTTCTTGGATCTTCTCTCGTCCTTGTTCTTCTGCTTAGAGCGGTACTCGTCCTTGGGACGGTGCTTGTGGTCGTCTCGCGAGCGGTGCTTGCGGTTGTAGTCGTTCTTGATCTCCTCGGGGCACTCGGCGATGAAGTGGCCCATCTTCCCGCATCTGTAGCACGTACTCCCGGCACGCCTCGAACCCTTGCGGTTCTGGTACATCCGCTCGAACCTCCTCGTGAGCAACGCGAGATCCTCCTCGCTCAGCACCTCATACTCTTCATCTGGAAGGGACACAAGAGAAGACAAAGCAAAGTGTCTAGGAGTGTTAGCATGTCCATATCCAGAGCCACCGACTAGAGCCAGACTATGGGGATCAGTCGGACTCTTAGCCTTGGCAAGCAACTGTCTGTCAACCTCTGAAGACTTCAACTTCGAGAAAAGCTCATCAACAGACAGAGTCTCATAGTTTGCCGACTCCATGATCGCCTCAACCTTGGCACCCCATACGGATCTATCAAGTGCTTGCAGGAGCTTGATAGCTCGGTCATGATCCGAGTATGGGAGCACTGGTAATGTTGGCTTTCATGTTGTTGACAATAGACGTGAAACGCTGAAACAAAGCATCAACAGACTCTCCAGGCAAATGAGCAAAATTCTCATACTCCCTCCTGTACATCGAGAAAAGCCTAGCCTTGACATGGCTATCACCACCGTGGGCTACCTTGAGCTTCTGCCAGATCTGGCAAGCTAGGTCCTCGCCCAAAACACGCTCAAACTCCTCGGCAGACAAAGCACGGAACAGGTAGTCAACAGCTCGGGCATTCGCCTCAAATCTATCCTTTGCATCCTGGGCATCTAAGTTGGTGGGATTGACATAGTTTTCATCTTTCGTCACATCCCACAGCAACTTTCCTTTGCCTCACAAGACAGCGCCCATACGCGCAACCCAGTTCGGGTAGTTCTTCCCATCGAAGTGCGGAGGCCCGGAACCCCGATCTTGGTACGCCATCTTTGGATCTTAGACTGGTTAGAGTCGCGAAGACCCGTAACCGGCTCTGATACCAATTGAAGGACCGAAACGGCGACCAGAGAGGGGGGGAGTGAATGGGAGCCGATAAAAAATCTTTCCAACCGATCCGGCTATTCTCCCAAAACAACTCCGAAACCTCCGAGAGCAATCTTGCCAAGATCACGTAGCCACTGTCAAGCTACTGACCCTAGGAACAAGAAACGAGCAGCGGAACTCGAACCAATCGAAACGAACACCAAAAGACCCGAAACGCGGCTCGATCTAACACAGCCAGGGGGGCGGTTAAACTGGCCAGGGGGGGCGGTTAAACCGCCCGGGCCTGGGTGGCTCGGGAAAAGTCAAAACAAAAGTGGATCTCCCAAACCGCTTGAGCTCTTGAGGCGAGATTTTGGTCAGATGATCTAGACCTCCAGTGGAGTGTTTTCCCAAAAGATCTCGGCCTCTAACTCAGTACAACTCCCGGAATCGCAGATCTCGCGAAGAACACCATGACCTCGAGTTCATCCCGAAAATCTCAAATCCAGAGCGATTCTCGGCGTTTGGGGGCAAAGGATCACCAGCAAAAGAGGCACAAGGCACTCATACGTGAATCCCCCAAAGAAATCCGAGAGAAAACGCCCTAGAACAAGAAGAACGAAAATCCCCCAAAAATAGCTCCGAAAATACCCACGAAAATAGAAAAAGGAAAGGGAGCTCGGAAAATCAAATCATGGCACAAAGATGAGCAGCACAAACTCCATCACATAACCATGAATTCACCTATACAAAAACTAGGAATGATTCGAAGTAGTTCTAGGTGGAGGGCATGAAGGGAAAACTAGTTCAAAGGAAAAACTAAAGAGATAACTAAAGAGATGGCAGCCACCAGCCCTGAAGGGGCCTATTAGTAGTCCAAGTGGTGGTGCTCTAAAGACTAAACTACCCCTAAGTGATACATACCCCTCAGGGGTAAATTTGACATTTGATCTTCAGATATTTTCCGGCTCGGGCACCTTTCACTACAAGCTAGCTTCCCTCCGACGCAAGCCTTGCAGTCACGCCGCGTGTCCTCCGGATCGAAGCTCCTCGACGCCGTTCTTGGGCCAGCCCAGGGGGGCGGTTAAACCGGCCCTGGGGGGCAGTTAAACCGCCCCTGTCAGCCCACACGGCCCAGCTGCCCAAGTTCGCCTCATCGAGTCCTCGGTCCTTGGTTTTGAGGCCCAAACCAAGGGAAACCGTCCACCGATGATTTTGTGGCCAAATCACCAAACCTCGCGCGCAAACTTCGGTTGTTAGCCGCCACCTTGCACCGGCTTCACGTCCGCGTACGAGCTCCGGTTGTGAGCCGCTACCTCGCACCGGAAACACGTCCCCTTGCTCGTTCTTGCCAGCATGTGAACCGCACTTGATCCACCGGCCATCGGGTCCCTCGAACCAAGCCTACTTGTCTCTCCGCTCCTCGGAGGCCGCCATGGCTAAGACCTTTCGCGCCTGTTCTTCACCTGCACCAATGCGACCAAGCCGCATTCTACACCTGCAATACTTACGCCAAGGGAAACGTCAATCCACACCACGTTGTCAATCACTCATCACACAAGGAAGCGACCATCCACCGGTCCTCGGACACACTGGGTCCTCACAATATTTCCACTAATTCACACATATGGCAACGATTTCGTGCCGTTGCACCAGGGGAGAAACGTTGTAGTGTTTGCGAAACCAGCTTGTGGCAAATTGGAGGTGGCCATGGCCACAATCCAGGGCACTACCTCTGTATACGCGCCTCCATGGCCCGTGGATGAACGAAGGGGAACACAAAAAAAGAAGGAGAATAGAAGAAGGGGATGAACGAAGAAGCAAAGTACAAATAAATAGAGCCACACCTACTAACTTCTCGTGCAAGATGAAGCGGTTGGAGGACATGTGTGCCTAGTGTGATTATTCTAAGCGGCTGATAGCACGCCGCTTAGAATGAGTCCATAAAAATTGAAAAAAAAAGAAAAACATGATATATCTAACTCTTTATTGATAAAAAACGGCTCATTACATAAGGATTCTTACAAAGTTACAAAACAAAAGTTACAAGGATGATTTTGTTCATCGTTGCTGATCAAATGATGATTTTGTTCATCGTTGCATGATCTGGTAAATCCTTCTAAGCGAGGAGGAAAGTGGCAATCAAGGAGGAGGGAACAACAACAAATCTGTCGGAGCTTTTCTTCCTACGCGTCGGACTTGCGATGCGCTTCAACTCCTCCATCTTGGCCGATGGGCAAAGGGCATCCTATTATCCTCCCCTTGATAAGTTGCCTTCCAGGAGAGCGTGGTGAAGGTCATCACGAGGATTCTCCTAGCGATTATACCTCCTGGCTTCACAAAAGGCAAACTGAAGAAGGGGTAGGAACCCAACCCTATCATCAGAATTCACTTAGCAATGAGAAAAGGAAGGTGTGGCTTTGGAGTCAAGAAGCAAGAGCTTTCTGCCTATGAGATCTATTCTTTGCACCATGGCTATGGATATGGTGTGAGGAAGAATGACCCTCGGGGACTTTATTTATAGGCAAAGGAGAAGGGAGAGATTGCGATCAAATTATATCACAAGATGAAGAAGATCCTCGATCTGTTTCACACGCGCGCGCTGCTTCAACTTGTATCGTAAGATGAAGAGCTTGTCGGTTTCACAAGGACACGTATGCGCTTCAACTTCCAATATGCATTTTAAATTTCCAAAGCAATCGGGTCAAATTAAAACCGCTTTGGTAAACGAATATTCTAGCCGGCATATAATGCACCATTTAGGATAAATAATCATTCTAACCGGTTTATTTTTGCACCGCTTCATTTACATATCTGAGTCGGCTCATGAGTTTCACCGCTTCGTATTACTTAAAGTAAGCAGGTTGTTTTGGTCCGCTTCGTATGGGCCGATGAGGTTAACGGTTTCAGCAGTAGTGCTTGAGTTTTGGTGCATAGTAGTGTGTTGGAGGAGTCGAGCAAGCTAGGAAGAGCTGCACACCGGAGGAAAAACTACTATCAGTACCGGTTTGTAAGGCGGGTTTAGTACCGGTTGTGCAACTGATACTAAACTTTCAAATGAATGTACAAATAAAAAAATCCTTCTCATTCTAAAATTTACAAATTTCTCTAAGTATAAAGCATAAAACGAAGCACAAGTACCGTCAAATAACAGAGAATAAAATTGTTAACCTTTTGGCGTGCTTATATGAGAGAAGTCCACAAAAACTGAAGAAATCCGGCAACAACTCCCCCCTCTGTGGCGCTATGAATGAGAGAGCGAGCTCTCTGGAAGAATGAGCTCGGACTCGGGGAGGAAGAAGCTGAGTGTGGATTTATAGGCAAGAATTTAGTACCGACTAGTTTTACCTGTGGGTACTAAATTACTACCACCTAAGGGGTCCGGCGGTTGGGGCAGTTTAGTACCGGTACTAAACTGCCCCCAAGCCGGTACTGAACTGCCCCGACCGCCGCGCTAGTGTTCCACGGGTGCACTTTAGTACCGGATGGTGTTACCAGCCGGTACTAAAGTGCTCCACGGGCAATGTGCTTACAAACCGATACTAAATTCGCCCTTTAGTACCGATTGTAACAGAACCGGGACTAATGTACCAAGGACCAAATTCTCTACAAGTGGAACCAGTTTGGATAGCTCCTTATTTATTCCACATGGATTATAAACAAAAATATCCGGTGGCGTATTGTACCCTCATGCACATATTTTCTTAAACTGCTCACAGAGATATATATTACTAATGAATTTTCTAAAATGTCAATATATCCTTGTGTTTTTTATCTGGTGGATTTAAGGTCTTTTGAGCTTAGATTTATTGTTAAGATTTATATTGACTTTAATATGTGAAATCTTGCTCATATACAGTAACTCCATAAAATTCAGGACAGGCCGTACTAAGAAAGTTTTATCGTCTTGCGTATCCATAGGACTTTCATGGCAGCTGTTGTTACTAAGGTTTTACGCTTCGAGCTTTTAATTCGATACTAGTCATGATTAAAATATATTTTTTTGCCTCGTACTGCCTCTTATAACCTTGTGAGTTCTCTTCAACACTGTTAATTAATTCATAATATTGTAATTATGCAATTTCTCTATATTTTTCTATATACTTTTATTGTAAGCACAATTAGTGGTCAACAAACTCCACCAACTCGAGCCAATTTTGGGGAGTACCTTTTTTGGAACTCCAGCAATATCAAATATGGACCTAGTCGTGAAGTTCGGGGGTAATTATCCACCACTGTCACTGGTTACATAAGAAAACGTTTCGTTTCTATTCCCATCCACAGGACCGACACCCCCCTCCCCCTCCCTATCGCCTCCCTCCACCTGCCGCCCTCACAACTACTCGCCCGCCGCCGGCGCCCCACTGTTGTCGTCGCCCTTCGTCCCTACTTCTTCCCCATTACTATCTCCCACCTCTCTTTACATTTTTCTCCATCTTCCCCATCTGTCAACGTGTGGTGTATGGAAGTAATACAATAACACTAGGCAGAAAGGATTTGTGCTGGTAGGGGCTTTTTACGGTGCTGGCGGGCCAAGTTGGCAGCAGCCAACACAAAGCCATCATGCCCCTGTAGCAAGCGCCCGCCAGCACATATGCTATTTGTGACGGCGGGTGACATAAGCACCAGTCACCACAAATGGGATTTGTGGTGGCGGGTGCCCGCCAGCACAAATCCTTTTCAATATATATGGTTGGAAAGGGTAAAAAATTAACTAGCCAAAAACTTTGTTTTAAATATCATAATATATTTTTTAAAATTTATTATACTACACAAATGTTGTTATGAACGTGTGGCAAAAATTTAGAAGTGAATTACCATTCATAAGATTTCAATGATTATAAAGATGTTTATTAGAATGAATACATATGTGAACTAAAGTTTTCATAAATAATATCTAAATGTGGTCCAAGGACTATATAAATTGGTATAGGATCATTTTATGAGTGCACAAACTTGACATAAAAGTTTCAAGGTGTTATAAGAAAATTGGATTACATGTTGTTCACAAATATATACTTCATATAACTATAGTGAAGTTTTAGGTTTATGAACTTAGTAGAAAGAAATATCAGATACATCCCAATATAATTTATGCATCTATAAGACTATATATATACTCGTTTATAGAAGTTTTAATAACTTTTAAGTTAATTTTCTTGCATTACAAAATAAAAAAGAAAAAGAAAAATATAGGTAGATTTATACTGACGGGCGATAATGTCACCCACCAGCACAGACATCTAAAAAATTCGTGACCGAGCGCGCACAGCGACCAAAAAACCCATCAGCCGCCCCGCGCTCCCTCTGCCCCTTCTCTCTCTCCCCCTCTATCTCTCTCTCTTTGAGGAGTGTGCCGTCGTCGTCGAGATCTACTTCCTCCACACATAAGTCTTCTTGTGCTACAAAAAGTCCTTGGGCTAGGGTGGTCGTCGTCCTGGCCTCAGGCCGTGCAAGCATTCGACGACACCATGACAGCACAGCAGTGTGACGCAGAAAGCGGCGGGGCATAGCGGTTCGACGATAGCATGACAGCTCGGCGGTGCGGCGCTACAAGCGGCTCTCCGTGCAGGCTTTTTTCATATAATGAACTATGCTGGCGGGCATCTTAATTGATGCGCCAGCGTAAAACCCATTTGTGGTGGCGTCTGCTTAAGATGCCCGCCAGCACAGCTCCATTTGTCTTGGTAGAAGGGTGCCCGCCAGCACAGATGGCCATTTGTGGTTGCACACGAGTGATGGCGGGCGCCGTACCTGCCAGCATAGATACGATTTGGCCGCCAGCCCAAATCGTTTCTGGCCTAGTGTAGCATGCGCATGTATTTCTCGTTAACATGATAGAAACTAAAGATAAGCAATTGTTGAAACCAACATGGCCTCTTAGTGAAGACAGGCAGCCGCATCATCTGACCGAGAGAAGATGCACGAGTCGGATGAATGGGATATGTTCTGACCAAGAGAAGTGTAGCACAAGCAGAATGGATCGAATGATCGGACCGAGCATGGATCGGATGATCTAATCTAAATATCAAGTTTTACTCAGATAGCAAGGTTTGCGCGCCATGAAGAAGCAAAAAGTGTTGAGTTGGAATATCCGACCGTGCGTCGGATGATTGGTCGGATGAAGCGACCCAGAGCATGTCAGAGGTACAACGGCTATATTCGAGTTCAAAAGAAGCGAGCGGATGATCCGACCAATATCAGGACGTATGGGTCGGATGAACCGACCAGAGCATGGGCAAAGGGTCACAACGGCTAGTGTGAAAAGGAAACTGCACGGGACATCAGTGGCGGTCAGATAATCCGACAGTGCAAAAGTGAACTAGCCATTGGGGATCTTTGTCGCAACGGCCCTCTCGAGTTGTTGAGCTGTTTATACCCCCTTTACTCGCCCATTTGGAGCTGTTGGAGTATCCAAGAGTTCATTGAAGCTACACCTACATCAAGAACACATCCAACCCACCAAATGCTATAGAGATAAAGGTGTTGCTGCCTTGTGCTAGGCATTTCCTAACCAGCCCTTTCCTTTACGTTTCCACATTTTATACTTGCAACTTGAGTGCCTTTACTTTCATAGAGTAGTATCTTGCTAGGTTAGCTCTAGGATGTAAAACTCTTTAGGATAAGGTGCAAACACTTAGAGAAACCTTAGCTGTATACATAGTATATTTTAGCTTATATCTTGTATCATAGTCATAGGTTAAGTTTGTAGAAGAGCCTAATTCACCCCTCCACTCTTAGGCTATACGAGCACCGATTCTTTACAAGTGTACTAGCTTAGACTACACACCTGCTAATATAGAAGGAGGCGGTGGCCTGTGGCCTAGCTTCTTCCAGCTATATATATGTCAGTCTAACAGCAAGCTCGACTTCTGTATATCCCCATATACTTGATCGAGCGATGAAGGGACCAGCTATAAGCCACGACGAGGAGGAGGAGACGGCCGCGTTGGTGGCACCACCGCCACCGTGCCCACACGATGACGGGGCGCTACCGTGCAAGCACGAAAGCGCCGGGTCGATGGCGGTGGATCAGACCAAGCAGGGGCAGTCGTCAATGGCAAAGTCATGGTGGACGAAGCTGGTTCCGACGAGGGGCGTCGGGCTCGTCATGAGTGTCCTCGTCATCCTTGCCTTGCTCGCCGGCACCACCAGCAGCGGGTGGACAATCCAGCTCGGCTCATCAGTAAGTCTCTGTGTCACATGTGTCAATTAACTCAACTTTTCAGTGATTGTGCTATCGCTAGCTACTGCGGTTTTGGTGCATGCAGCGGCGTCACGAATATATAGCAAGCCAAAACACAGGTTTGTTTTACGAAAATATATACCACGTCAGAAACGATTTAAAGAAATCATATGTTCGCTCTTTACATGAGGTACCTAGTAGAGTGAGGAACGTGTGTGTCCAGGATTTATTTACCTTTTCTGTATGTATGCAATGTTGAGTTGTCTAGTCATCTAAGTAAAACTAGCTATATCACAACACGTAGACAAATCTGCTTTTCTAGTACTACTGTACTACTGAGTCGACTTTCGAAAATTTTAAGTAAAAAATCTGATAATAAAGTGTTGAAAACTCTTAATTTTTTTAACTAAATCCCAGATAAAAGTTTTGTAAACATGGTTTTTCCATTGTTCGTCAAAGTTCCTTCAGTTACGTGTGTTCTCCAATCAGGCAACCAGTTAGCCGATGAATTCATTGGATACATATTCCTACTCACAAGGAAAGCGTGACATGCGACTGAATTCATTGGATACATGCATAATCCGACTCACAAGGAAAGCATGACATACGATGTTTCCATCAAGCCAGTGTTCATTCCATCCTATAGCTCCATTTGTATTCATATATACGGAGTCTGTACAAAAATTCAATCCACCGAAACTTGCATATATATATATATATAGCACACTCTAAAGTTCTGACTGCATTGAGCGCGACGACGACTTACTACAGTACCACACACCGGAGGGCGGAGGCCTAACAAAGTTCATCTCCGGCCTATCATTAATTACTCGTGGTCATGGACCGGAGTAGTGCCTACTCCGTCTAAGCCCTTGTTTAGTTACAAAACCAAATCTTTTCACCCATTACATCAAAGGAGAATCTTAGATGCATAGAGTATTAAATGTAGGCGAAAAATGTGAAAAGTTATATAGATAGACTGAAAATCACGAGACGAATCTAATGAGCCTACTTAATCCATGATTTGCAACAGCAATGCTACAGCAACCATCCGCTAATTATGGACTAATTACCCTCTAATTACCATCGTTAGATTCGTCTCGAGATTTCCAACCTATCCATATAACTTTCCACCTTTTTCATCTATATTTACTACTTCTAAATCGGTAAAATCAAAAACCGAAATCTTTTCACCAAAAAGATTTTGGGAACTAAACACGGCCTAAGTAAACGAGTAGTGTCCCTGGTCAGAAATCTGCGGGCACCTTTCCTAGTATATTGGCAATAATGTCTCGTCGTTCGTATCCTTGTCTTAGGGACAAAGCGATCATAGCACATGCAGCCAGTGGCTCGTTGCCACTGATTTCAACTCTGGAAGTCCTATACTTATCGATCATGCAGTGCATGCAGCTGCCAGTTCAGTTGTTGCAAGTCAACCTGTTACTTGCGTATGTGTTTGGCTACTGATCAGGGGAAGAAGATGATCTGAGAGACAGCCTGAATTTCCTATCTTCAGTGTATCCAAAGATACAAAAGCTTTCAATTCATTTGAAAAAACCGATATTAATTATGACATATTTCCTGGACATCACGACGACGTACGTGTAGCTGCCTAGGAATAAAATTAACTCGATCGATGGCGTGAATTGATATTTGCTGTCGAGAGCCTTTTGAAATTGGCGTGATCGAGATTGAAAATTAAGATGCAGCAGCCTCAAGCTGCTTATCGGGCGCTAGTACTACCTCCGTTCCAAATTATAGGTCATTTTGGCTTTATTAGGTTCATAACTTTTGTTATTCGTAACAAAATCTATGAACCTAAAAAATCCAAAACGACCTATAATTTAAAACGGATGAAGTATATTAATTGTTCCCCGATCGCCCCATATCACAGGCAGCTCACATGTGACAGCGTGTCCTCTGATCCATTCCTCCCTCAACCTTCGTATCAGATTCTTAGGGGCAACGCCAAGGCATCACTTCCACATGCAGAAAAAGTAGAAAAATATGTGCTTCTCGTGCAGTGGATTTTATTTATATTTGTGTCTCACCGTGAAATCAGTCAGACCTGGTAAAGTCAAATGCCATGCGTAGGTGTTACGCTAATTACAGGGACTAATCAAGATATAGACACCTTTTGCATCTATACGCATTACCGTAGACGTGGAGCGCACAGTAATGCTCATGGGTCGTAAACTAGTTATATATGTAGATAACTTGTTCCCGCATCTATACGCATATACGTAGACCTTTTTGTTTTGAAGCGATAAACGTAGATCTTGAGAACAAATGAAAGTAGTGCTCGACTGCTCGTAAATCCTAACTATGAAAGGAAGTTGACGACGTTACTGATGTCAGCACTAGAATTGGTTTATGAGTTTATGAAATTGTGGCCGCCGATGTACGTATAGAACCTCAACCATCTATCTATACATGTATACTATAATCACAGACTCTCTAAAAAATTCCACGTTAATCGAAGAAAAAAATATTTAATCATCGGATCAAACTCTAATGGTTTGCATCAAATTAAATCTGTCCATGTCCACCGTGAAGGAGTCCTGTCGATAATAATAGGCTGTTTTTAGTCCCTGCCGAAAATATTGATTTAACTTACTAGCAATTAGATTGGCCGGACATGGTAAATCGTAAGTTAATGTCCAGTCAAAGTTGAAAAAAAAACACCGGCCGGCAGTAAAGGTAGTGCTGCGTCGGAAAAAAAAAAGAAAGTCTTCCATATATGGCCATATGGGTACTCTAAACTTGCAACGAGTGGGCTTTATAAATTCTTCCAAGTCCTGCATGTGAGCAAGGTTGGAGCCTTCCGTATATAATGACCACGCCAAAACGAGCTCAGTTGTATCCATGGCAGTTAGAAGAAGCTAGCAATAATGACCAAGGATAACCCAGTAATAAAAAGCTATGTATCGACAACCACGTTCGAGTCATGTTAGGGCAGTCTCAGTGGGAGTTTAATGGGCATTAAATAGGCTGCCATGCCACTATTTTTGATGATGTGGCAGTGTATTTATGAAGAGAGATGAAATGGATTTTATGGTGACGAAACCTTCTCTGCACAGTTACCTAGACAGCTTGTGTCTTGCATGTAGCCTAGGGAACAACAAGAGATGAAAATTTGCATTGAGAGATGGTGTTTCATCATAGTTTCAAACATCTTTTAGATGATGTGTCACTCTAGGTAATTGTGTCTATGAAACTTCCACTAAGACTGGCCTTACAAACTCGCAGTTCATCAGGGCCACGTGCATGCAGCAACAATGATTAAAGGATAGCCAGTTAATAAAGTTATAAGATGTTGTGGAACTTGGTAGCCACGCAGCTAGAAAAGTCCAATAGTGTCTAATAGGATGTTGTAGGCGCTAGCCCAAGCAATGAGGAAACCATTGTGGCGTGACATGATGAGGTTCTTCTTCAGGTTGACGGACGTTGTGTCACTGAATCTTAAAGCTATCTTTCATTGTCTTGATATGTGAGGGGTTTTTTGTTTGTTTTTTGTTTTTCGATAATCATGTGTGAGAGGATTAACACACGAGATCAAGCTAGGCCGCAGCTGAAACGGCACCCTAAAAGATACAATAATAATTCAGCTGTGTAGAAATAATGTCCATCAGAAGATAAATGAGACATGAACAAAAAAAAAGTACATGCTGTCAGATAGCTGGAAAGTGAAGAAAAATATGTGAAACAGCACTAGGCTAATGCATGAGCATGGGTGCATATCAGTAAATTCGTACGAGTGGGCTTTTATAATTTCCATGGTTTTAATCAATTGATTTTCTACATGAGAGTTATATATAAGTAATTTATTAAGGAAAGAATTAGTACCATAATTATCATTTCCATATATACTTATAAAATCAAATTTTCCACACAATTTATTTTCCCTACAAGGTCACTCTTCTATGTTGCATGCTTTTATTGTTTTTTAAATAATTTATAAATTAGTCCTGCATCCGGGTTCACGGCTAAGTATATATGTTCAAGTAGTTTATTAATTCGACGTTACTCAATGAAAGGTATCAGTATTACGCAAAGATTATAGAAAGTCTCAAAGCCAGATTAAAAAAGGGGCGTACCCAGTGCCGTAGGCTCCCGCACTATGCGGGGTCTGGGGCAGGTTGTTTAGGGCACAGTCTTGCCTGTATATAAATGTGCAGAGGGTGGGGCTTGAGCCCTCTACCACTGCACTAAAGGCCGTCCTGGTTACATTAGTATAATCAAGCAGATGACGCTGACTAACATGCGTGCCTTCCTGCAGTCCTTTCTAGAAGGTAACGGAGCTGCTGGCCGTGGACGGAACAGACGTCCACCCCACCACGCCCTGTCATCGTCTGGGGAACTTCGCGTCACCGTCCCGTTCAACTGCGGCAACGAGACGTCCACGGCGTTCCCCAATTGTCCCCGAGTCGCAGCACCGTCCCCGTCTCCATCCCCAACGACAGCTCCGCCATCGTCTGAACAGCGTTCCTCACCATCACCGACGTGCCCAGATTACTTCCGCTACATCCACTCCGACCTTTCCCCATGGCGCGACGCCGGGATCACGCGTGAGGCCGTGGAGCGCGCGCGGGGCTGGGCGACGTTCCGGCTGGTGGTAGTGTCCGGGCGCGCTTATGTGGAGAAGTACCGACGCGCGTACCAGACCCGGGACGTTTTCACGCTCTGGGGCATCCTCCAGCTGCTGGCCCGGTATCCAGGCCGCGTCCCAGACCTGGACCTCATGTTCTTCTGCGGTGACATCCCTGTGGTGCGTTCCCGCGCCTACCCGGACCAGTCCAAGGCGCCGCCTCTCTTCATGTACTGCACGGAGGACACGGCACTGGACATCGTGTTCCCGGACTGGACCTTCTGGGGATGGCCCGAGGTAAACATCCGGCCGTGGGCGCCGTTCCTGGAGGAGGTTGCGCGCGAGAGCCGGCGCGTGCCGTGGATGGACAGGGAGCCCTATGCGTTCTGGAAGGGCAACCCCAACCCCGGGTCACTTCGTAAGGACCTCATGCGCTGCAACGCCACGGGAAGCGGCGGCAAGGAATGGAACGCGCGGCTTTTCAGCCAGGACTGGGGCTATGCCAACCGGAATGGTTTCAAAGACTCCAATTTGGCGAAGCAATGCACCTACAGGTACACAAAATCTGCGTGCATTCCAATGATTTAGTTTTTAGGTTTGAAGAACAATATATATAATTCTTTGGTGAAAATTAAATGTGTTTGAAACATTGTATGATTGCAGGTACAAGATCTATGTCCAGGGGAGAGGGTGGTCAGTGAGCCAAAAGTACATCCTGGCCTGCGGCTCCCCGATGCTCCGCATCGACACGCCCTTCAAAGACTTCTTCTCGCGGGGTCTCGTCGCCGGCAGGCACTACTGGCCCATCGACGCCGCTCGCAAGTGCCCCTCCATCAAGTTTGCCGTCGACTGGGGCAACGCCCACCCGGCGCAGGCGCAACGGATGGGTGAGGAGGGCAGTAGCTTCACCCGGGACGACTTGAGCATGGACTACGTGTACGACTACATGCTTCACCTGCTCACTCAATACGCCGGGCTGCTCCGGTACAAACCCACTGTCCCGGATAGAGCCATCGAGCTCTGCCTCGAGTCCATGGCCTGCCCTGCCGGCGGCCACGCTCACGAGTTCATGATGGAGTCCATGGAGAAGTACGCCGCTGGCTATGAGCCCTGCATCTTGCCACAACCTTTCACCGCCGACGAGATCACTGAGCTAGTCCAAAGGGACGAGGACGTGCGCAACAAAGTGAACAAGATGGAGGAGAAAGAGGAGAGGGAAAGTTAAATGGACGACTATGCATCCTTGTCCCGTTGGTTAAACCACAAATTTAGGTACATGTACACGCAATAATTTGCATAGACTTAGTAGGGCCCACGCGCACTAATCATGAAAAACTGCAAATGTGAAAAAAAAATCAGAAGAAGCGATGCAAGCAAATTTCCTGTTGGCACTGTCGAAGGACTGCTTGGCCGCGGATCACCATTAAATTCACGAGATATCATTTGTCCAGACACCTCAGAATTTGAGGCGCGTTGTCGTAGCTGAAACCGCTAGTCCCAGGTGGAGAGTTTCATGAGGTTTCATACACATTAATTAGGGTGACAAGTCATCAGTTTTGATGATGTGGCAGTTAGTTAATAAGGAGAGAGAGGTGAGATGAGTTTCACCTAGATGAAATCATGTATGCACAGTTACCAACACTTTTGCGTCTTGCATGTAGTGCCTATGAAACCACATCATGGAACTTTGCATTATAGAGATAGTTTCAAACATCATTTCATTTTCATGTTGCTTACGTGGCCATCTTGGAAACATCAAAATAAAACTCCCCATTGGAATTAGCCTTAAAAATAGATTTGGCCGTATTCTTATAAAACTGCCTATGGAAATCCTCCAACATGTATACGCGACAGCTCTACACCTAGGTCTTTGTTTCAGCTTTCTTCTGGCGAATTATCCGGAAATAGTTTTTCATATATCTAAAAGCCAAAAAGCTCCAAAAGTGGAAAGCTTGATAGCTCACGGAACGAGGCTTCTCACTTTCCACTTTCAAAGCTTTCCGACTTATGCTTATATGGAATGCTATCCACACAAACATTGCCAGAAGCGAAAACAAACACGGTTTAAGTTCACTAGGTAATAGCCCGTACGTTGTTACGGGCATACAAAATTTATTGAAGCGTATTTTGGATTTTCTTAATTTCTGTTCAAAAACAATAAAAATTCATTTTTCTCTATTCTTGTAACTGTTAAGTGCCATTAAATCCTAAGTGCAAACATCTACTGCTGCCATCAGCAGGGAGAGGTGCTAGTAGATGTTTGTGTTGAGGAAGGGACCCCTCCTCTCTTTTACAAAGGATCCGCTCTCTGCATTCTAATTTATCTCAAAACTTGGGAGGCCATGCAAAGATTCTGCAATCCCGCTTGTGAACTGCGCGAACATTAAATCTTGATAGTACAGAATCTACTCCTCAGCTTTGGAGGAAGTACATTCGTGCAAATAAGTTTGGTTAGAAAATAAAAACGTGCAACATAGGTTACCAATTGGAGGATAACGCAAAAAATTGCGAGAAATAATTAGGCGAACAAAGAGTGAATCTCGCTATCAAAATGGGAAAAAAAATCCCTTCTATAAGTTTTCGACTAAGTAGCAGCAGTATCACTTCACAGACTTCACAAATCATGTCTCTTCGTTGTATACAAAGACCAGCAACCGGTCTTTGTAGTTTGTACACGACGGTTAGGTCCCATGTGACTTCGGCTGTGACTCCTCTAGTGTAACATATATTTTTTCCTTCGGTTAGTATGGTTGGAAAAAGTTTGACATAATTGCTCCTTCACGTGATTTAAGATTGATAGTTAAAGTTTGGCAAAACAACACCTCCACATGATTTAAGATCGATATGTATGATTTAAGATTGATATGTAGGATGAAATGTCCATTAGGTAGGATGAAATTTCCATTATACCCTTTTCCTTTTTTTTCATTCTTTCATTTATAAAAATATTAAAATAATTCAACTCAACTAGGTAATCGCCCGTGTGTTGCTACGGGCAAAACAATATTTTTCAACAATATATGCTATTGTAACTAAATGTATCTGAAATTAAAATAACTAATCACATGTTGTCTCAATGAAAGATTTATAATCTAATCTCTAAAACTATATTTTGTTGAAGGACTCGTCAATAAGCACCATATATATGCTAACAAAATTAGCTAAGACAAGGGGAAGATTTTCACAATTATGTAAAACAACATCGATTTGCAGAGTCAACCTCAAAATTAATGCCAGCTTAGTATCAAATTTCTTCGTAATTGTTTATATCTAATTTTGATTGCCCCTCACATTGTCTTGGACACTGGACAGTAAAAGGCTACACTGCTGAATGAGATGGATATTAAGCTATTTAGATATGACAAAATAAGTTTGATTGTGAATGTAAATCAGAAAGGCAACACACACTACTGTTGGCCGGCCTACGAGGTTGGCAACACGCTACTATTGGCCTACGAGGCTGCGGAGGTGCACGCCGCAGTTCCAAACCTCAGAAGATCTCCTCGGTGATCTTCTATATATCTTCCACAGACAGTTTCAAATAATGCTTCCTATGGCGGCCAAGAGTCATCATTTAGTTTAATTAACATGACAGTCAATGTTGCAAAAACTATATTTTGAAGCTGTGAGATGAGTTAGCCTGACATCGTGCATGGAGCCACTTCATATCATAAATACAACATTGAGCCACGGATGAAAATGTAGCTCAGACTAATTCCTAAACACTAAAACCAGAGCACAATAATTAGAAATTACATTGGAGTTGATCATCTCTAAAACCATATCAGTCACTTGAAACTATACCACTTCTTGCACGAATAGCTTGTGTTTCATTGATGTTGCTTTGTCCGTACATACCATGAAAGGCTGTAGGCAGACTCTAGCAAATCATGCCTACCGATTTCACAACCTATGAGCTAAATGGCCAAATTCACGTGAAAGAAAGGCTGTGAGATAGAACCCACTTAAAATATCTTCCGGCCACCTATTCATGATTGATACAACTGCATCTAAGTAATCTGAACATTTCCAGTACTAAACAAGTTAATCGTTGATCCATGTTATAGTAGCGTGTGACAATAGAAATATTGTATCAATATTGGGACTTTTTATGCAAAACTGCAGAAATAGAAACATCCATAGTCTTAATAAACGAGATATAGTTTGCCAAGTTTCGAAAGGGGAAAAAAAGAAGGGACAAAACTGAGAACGATCATTCTGTCACACCTTTAAATTCCTGACTCGATGAGGACATCTAGGAGGAATGAAAACTGATTCTCCAAGCATCTGTTCAAGTGTGCAGGGTTCAACACCTAATAAAAGCATCCGGCCACATAACACAAAGGGCATGCTGCATTACTGAGGTCTGATTAGTTCACTAACCATATTTTTCATTTAGCTTTCTCTTATAGTTCAGTAGAAAGTCTGATCACAAATTGGTTGAATAACCTGCATCATTAAGATTGTTGGTCAGCATAGTGAAAACAAGAGAAATTAATCCCTAATTAGTATATGAAGAATACATACGTGCTTCGCAGGATTGCAATGGACGTGCCAAGATTACAAGGCAGTCTTTCTACTGGGAAGCAATTTGGTTCAGTCATTTTATCAAACACATAGGGGTATTATTCAGACAAGCAGCTGGAAATAGCAGCATGCGAAGCAGCTGGCCCAGCAGTTGAAGACGCCGTCGACGGGGTGTGCATTCGTGCGGGGCAGTGCTAGCAACATGCGCGTTGACCATGACATCTTCCAATCCCATTACCACTTGCATCCCTCCACGCAGATTGGTGAAGATGTGCGAGGAGCAACGCGGCGAGGCATGGAAGCTGCCCACCTCAGCGCGAGCCGATGGGAGGCCGCCATAGGGAATGGATGCAGTGGGGCAGAACTACGGCAGACCGACCGCATGGGATGGGCGTTGGAACTGCTCGTGCTCATAGCCTATGCCATTGCTTTCTTCCTCGTCGCCCTGACCTTAGCTGCTTCCTTCCAGTTCTCGTTACCTTCCTTTAGCCGCGGGCCGCGGCTTACACTTCCTCCCGTCCTAGTATAGCAGGCCAAACGGGCCGCACGGCATGGCACTAGCATTAGCACAGTGCGGCACGGCACTAAATGGCACGGCACTAAGTGGCACGGTTGATCATCCGTGCCGTGCCTATTAGTGTCGCCGTGCTGAGAGCCTGAGACTTGGGCACTAGCACGGCCCTAACAGCGTGTGGCTGTGCCGTGTCGTGCCAAAGGGCACCATAGTGCCCGTGCCGGCACTGGCACTAATGTCCTCAAACAAAAATAGACTCAAACTAACCAAAATTTTGTACACTCAAACATAACGACTACACAAGAGACCACAAACAAAAGAGATAGCAACACTAGAAGAGAATGAGGCATCCGCGGACGACATAAACAGCGGCCATTTTTGGACCCGGTGCTAATGGAGTATTAGCACCGGGTCCAACGCTTAGCAGCCGCGCGCAGGCACGCGCGGCGCGCGTCGGTGGGGGCGGAGGACCTTTAGCACCGGTTGCATCCAGCAACCCTGTGCTAAATCCACCCCTTTAGCACCGGTTGCTGCCTGCAACCGGTGCTAATTCCAGAGCAACATTTAGCACCGGTTTTAGCTAGGGACCAGTGCTAAATCCCCGATGTTAGCACCGGTTGCAGCCAGCAACCGGTGCTGATTATCTACCTATATATTCCCTCCTTCCTCCCCACGCCCGAGCCAGCATGAACACTCCGAGCTGTGTTCATGGTGTGCTCAGGTTGAGGGGAGATTTTGCCAAATTTTTTTAAAAATTGTGAAGCTTTCCTTCTTTTGAAGCATTCTACGAGGTACACAATTTCATCCTCTCACGTTCTTGTTTAGTTTCTATTGTTATTATACTTTATAAATATGAAATTTGTGAAGAAAAAAAGAGAAGAGAGAGAAAGGGTTATATATGTGTCTTCATAGTGGTTTAAATTTAATGTTAGGTATGTATTGGAGAAATTTTGTTAGAAATGTTTTTTGAGTATGCTTTTTAGTATTTTATTTATAAATGGAATATAATGATTTTTATTTTGTGTGATATGTAATTTGGAATATAATGATTTTCTACGAGGTACACAATTTCATCGTCTCATGTTATTGATTAGTTTCTATTGTTATTATACTTTATAAATATGAAATTTGTTAAGAAAAAAAGAGAAGAGAGAAAGGGGTATAATATTATACTTTAGAAATGTTTTTTCAGTATGTTTTTTATTATTTTATTTATAAATGGAATAGAATGATTTTAAAAATGTGTTATGCAATTTTTTTATATTAATTGGAGATATGTGAAATTGGTTAGTTTATTTTGACAGAAGTTCGTATGTTGTAATGAGTATTTTTTCAATAACATTTATTGTTTTTGAGAAATAAAAGCCTTGTGGATATATCGATATGGCTACTGCTGGGAGAGTGGGACCGGTGATAGTGATCGTGGTTCGTCTCGCGGGAAGGGCAAAACTACAGTACCACCTCATGATAAGTCGAAAAAACCAGGACCTTGGGTGAAAGCACAACTTAATTTTTTGATTACAACACATGAAGAATGTGTTGCAAGGGGTGAGGAACCTGGTTTTGATCTTCAAGATATGTTGCGGCGCTACGGTCCAGCTCCACCATCTTCTGCACCAGGAAAAAATATATCAAAGCATCCTACTTTCCCACCGAATGATGGTTAAAGATATAGGTCATGTTGCATGTTGGATGTGAAGAAATTTATGTACGACATATTGAATAAATTATGAACATTGGTCGTGTTTCATTATGACCTTGAGAAATACAATTTTATTTTCAATTAGATCACTTTGTAATGTATGAATAAATTATGAACCTTGGTCGTGTTGGATATTTCGTTAATTTTGTAATGTGTATGAATTAATTAGATCACTTTGCTAAATGTAGATGAATAGGCAATGGATGCACTTGGCGGACCGACGCAGTCAGGAGTGGGTTGATGGCATGCATGCTTTTCTCGATGTGGCGGAGGACAACAAGTCGCCGTTAGGTGACATGTTTTGTCCGTGTGGGCAATGTAAAAATCAGAAATCGTACAAATCAAGAGGGGTTCTTCACTTCCATCTGATGACCCATGGTTTCATGCAAAACTATGCGGTTTGGTTGAAACACGGTGAAAGAGGAGTCATAATGGATGACAATGAAGAAAAGGAGGATGATAACGACATTCAATATGGTGCCTTTGTGGATGTTGCAATGGATTATACAGATCAGGATGGTGCTTACCAGGAAGATGTTGCTCCACAGAATGACCCTAATGATGCACTTGGTCAAATGTTACGTGATGTCGAGCAAGGCTGCGACAATGACAAGGAAAGGAAAAAGATAGATCGTATGTTACAGGACCACAGAACTGATTTGTACCCAAATTGCAAAGAGGGGCTGAAAAGGTTGGGTATCACGCTTGATTTTTTGCAATGGAAGGCATGTAATGGTGTTACTGACAAGGGTTTTGAGGAATTATTGAAACTCGTGAAGAAGATTCTTCCCGAGGGTGACGAATTGCCATCAACAACGTGGGAAGCAAAACGGGTTGTTTGCCCTCTTGGTTTAGAGGTGCAGAAGATACATGCGTGTCCTAATGACTGTATCCTATATCGTGGTGTTGAATACGAAAATTTGGATTGTTCTCCGGTTTGCAAATGCACACGCTACAAGATTAGGCGGGATGACCCTGGTGAGGTTGATGGGGAGACTATTAAGAACAAGATTCCTGTGAAGCTGGTGTGGTATTTTCCTTTAATACCACGTCTAAAGCGTTTGTTCAGGAACAAAGAGCATGCCAAGTTGATGCGATGGCACAAGGAAGAACGTAAGAACGATGGTATGTTGAGGCACCCCGCCGATGGATCCCAGTGGAGAAACATTGACCGATCATGCCCGACGTTCGATGCTGATGCAAGAAATTTAAAGCTTGGTTTAAGTACTGATGGCATGAATCCATTTGGTGAAATGAGCAGTAGTCATAGCACTTGGCCTGTGACTGTATGTATCTATAACTTACCTCCTTGGCTATGCATGAAGCGGAAGTTCATTATGATGCCGGTGCTTATCCAAGGTCCAAAGCAACCTGGCAACGACATCGATGTTTATCTAAGACCATTGCTTGACGAACTTAAACAACTGTGGAAGGAAGAAGGTGTTACTATGTGGGATGAGTACAAACAGGAAAGTTTTAACCTTAGGGCACTACTTTTTATCAACATCAATGATTGGCCTGCACTAAGTAACCTGTCCGGACAAACAAACAAAGGATATAAAGCATGCACCCATTGCTTAGATGATACTGAAAGCATCTATTTGAAGCATTGTAGAAAGGTTGTTTACATGGGTCATCGTCAATTTCTTCCTTCGAAGCACGAACTACGAAAGAAATGTCCACACTTTGGCGGGGATGCGGAGCACCGTACAAAGCCGATACACCGCAATGGACAAGATGTATTTGACATGGTGAAAAATGTAGAAGTAATATTTGGAAAGGGAGATGGAAGCCAACCTGTCAAGGCAGGTGAGGATGGGCATGCCGCGATGTGGAAGAAAAAGTCTCTCTTTTGGGAGCTTCCTTATTGGAAATTGTTAGAGGTCCGCAACGCAATTGATGTGATGCATCTGACGAAGAATCTTTGTGTGAACTTGATCAGCTTCCTTGGTACTTATGGGAAGCCAAGAGATACACTGGAAGCACGGCAAGAACTTAAACGTTTGAATCTACGGAATGATCTACATCCAGAAAACAGACACAAAGGACGCAAGTACCTGCGTCCCGCTAGCTTCACTCTCAGCAAAGAGGAGAAGGCAAGTATGTTTGAATGCTTGAACAATATCAAGGTCCCGTCAGGCTATTCCTCCAATATTAAAGGAATAATTAACATGAAAGATAAAAAGTTCTTAAACCTCAAGTCTCACGACTGTCTTGTGTTGATGACCCAACTGCTTCCCGTCATACTGAGGGGTGTGCTACCAGTTAATGTGCGGAAAGCGATTGTGAAGCTATGTGCATTCCTTAATGCAATTTCTCAGAAGGTGATCAATCCTGAAGATTTGGATAGGCTACAGAACGACGTGGTCCAATGTCTTGTCAGCTTTGAGATGATATTTCCACCATCATTCTTCAATATTATGACACATCTATTGGTTCACGTCGTCAAATAGATTCGTATACTGGGCCCGATATTTCTTCATAACATGTTCCCTTTTGAGAGATACTTTGCTGTTCTGAAGAAGTATGTACGTAGTCGTGCTCGTCCAGAAGGATGCATTGCTAAGGGATACGAAACAGAGGAGGTGATTGGATTCTGTGTTGACTTTATCGAAGACCTCAAGCCGATTGGGTTGCCTGAATCACATCATGAGGGGAGACTTGGTGGAAAGAGCACACTAGGAAGAAAGACGATGGTAATCAGAGACATGCTGACATTTTGTAAAGCACATCTCACAATTCTACAACAGTCAGCCTTAGTTGCTCCATACATCGAGAAGCACATGAAGATTCTGTATGAAGAAAATCCAGGAAAGACTGCGACATTTATTCAACATCAACACAATAGTAGATTCGCAGATTGGTTGCGAGAACATCTGATGGCTGTTGTGGGTATTGATGCGCAACTATCCTTTCTAGCTAGGGGTCCATCGACCATGATCTTAAAATTTCAAGGCTACGACATAAATGGGTATACATTTTATACAAGAGCCCAAGACAAGAAGAGCACCAACCAAAATAGTGGTGTCCGGATCGATGCGACCGACAGCAATGGCAATAAGAACTCATACTATGGTGTCATAGAGGACATATGGGAACTGGAATATGGACCTTTAAAGATCCCACTGTTTAAGTGTCAATGGGTGAAACTGACTGCAGGAGGAGTTACAACTGATGAGTATGGGATGACTATAGTGGACCTAAACAAGATTGGGTTTCTAGACGAACCGTTCGTCCTAGCCAAAGATGTGACACAAGTTTTTTATATAAAAGACATGGCTAGCAAGCCAAAGAAAGGGACGAGCAAACAATCGGACCCATCAAATGACGAGCCAAAGCGTCATATAGTTCTTCCTGGAAAAAGAAAAATCGTAGGAGTTGAGGATAAGACAGATGAAGATTATGATATGCTCGACGGTCGACCTCCATTCTCGGTGGCTGCTGACCCAACCATCCTGTTAGCAGCAGAGGAGACACCCTATCTACGTCGCGATCACAATCAAGGGACATTTGTGAGGAGAAAGTTTGTTAGTGTTCAAGTAAACAATGATGCTGTATAAGTTAATTGCACTATGATGAAAACTGTAATATTTTACTATTTTTTCTCTTTCATTTCAAATATAACAAATATATTAATTTTTTATGCTAAATATTGTATTTTTTAACCTAACCCCGACGTGGCTAATAATGTTTTAGTTATAATCTAAATAAATAAGACTAACTATAATCTAAATAAATAAGACCAAGTATAACCTAAATATATAAGACTAAGTATAAATTAAATAAATAAGACTAAACATTTAGATGTAGTAGTAATATTATTTAGCACCGGGTATTTGGAAAACCCGGTGCTAAATATAAAATTGCGCTAAAAAAGTGGCGCCAAACGGAACTGGGGCACCTTTAGCACCGGGCGGATCTAAGACCCGGTGCTAAAGGTCCCCAGTTTTGTTTGGCGCCCAGGCGGCTGACATTTAGCACCGGGCCTAGGCTGCGCCCGGTGCTAAGCCTAAACCTTTAGCACCGGGTCTTGACTGCGCCCGGTGCTAAAGGACCTTTAGCACCGGGCCATGGCTGCGCCCGGTGCTAAAGGTCCGCCCAATATATAGTCAACACTTAGAAAATTTTCGCATCTCGCCGTCTTCGTCTTCTCCACTCCCCACTTCATCTCCCCGTCGGCCCTCACGGACCCGCCGCCGTCGTCCCCAAGCGCCACCGCGCCACCGCGCCGCCGTCGTCCCCTAGCGCCGCCGCGTCGCCCCAAGCGCCGCCGTCGTCCCCAAGCTGGACCGCGCCGCCGGCGCCGTCTCCACCCCCGGCGCCGCCCCTCCACCATTGCCGGCACCGTCTCCACACCCGGCGCTGCCCCTCCACCGACGCCCGGCCTCCACCCCGACGGCGCCCCCGCTCGCCGCCGCCGCCGGACGCGCCGCCGCCGCCGGACGCGCCGCCGCCGCCGACGCGCCCGGCCGCCACCCGCGCGTCGTTCGGCGGCCACCTACGCGCAGCCGCCCTCCATCAGCAGCTGCCGCTGCCGTCCCGCGGCCTCCCGCCACCGCGCCGCCGGGAGCCCCCGCCGTCGCGCCGCCCGCGCGCCGTTCGGCGGCCACCTAGACGCGCCCGGCTGCCGCCTAGCTCGACGCCCTCCACGTACCGGCCCGACCAACGCGAGCTCGTCTTAAGCGATCCGCGTGCGCGAACGGCTGTTCGTCTGAAGCCGGCCGCATGCGACCCTGCGACTGCCGAGAACCGCCGCCGACCGCCGCGCGAACACGAGCTCGTTTGAAGCCGGCCACACGTAAACCTTTCCGACGTGCATGAAGAACCCGACAGCTGCATGTGTATTAATTTCATAGTTAGTGTTAATGATTAGGGTTAAAGATAAATTTGACTAGAATTTATTTATTTGACTTAGAATTATTTATTTGACGTAGAATATTTCTTTAACCTACAGTAATTATTTGTTTGGTGTAGAATATTTCTTTAACATACAGTGATTATTTATTTAACGTAGAATATTTTTTTAACGTACACTAATTATTTATTTGACTTAGAATATTTATTTAACGTACAATAATTATTTATTTGACGTAGAATATTTCTTTAGCGTACAGTACTTATTTATTTGACGTAGAATATTTCTTTAGCGTACAATACTTATTTATTTGACGTAGAATATTTCTTTAACGTATAATAATTATTTATTTAACGTACAATATTTCTTTAACGTCCAATAATTATTTATTTGACGTAGAATATTTCTTTAACGTACAATAATTATGTATTTGACGTAGAATATTTCTTTAACGTACAATAATTATTTATTTGACGTAGAATATTTCTTTAACGTACAATAATATTTATTTAACGTAGAATATTTCTTTAACGTACAATAATTATAAATTATTTGACGTAGAATATTTATTTTTGAAGATGACGATCCACAAGGAGGATAATGATGAATTCTTAGCAGCTCAGTTTCATTTGGGTGGAAACACTGATCGGCCACCGAGCATGGAAGAAATAATGCAAGCTATTTCTGGTGGTGATAATTTGGACCAAATGCAACCTAATGTGGGTCAACGTAGTAGCGATGAGCCCACACCTAGTCAGGTGCTAATATTTCTCATAAACATTATATACATTATCTTAACCTAATGTTGTGACTAATTTATACAGTCTAATTATTCTAGCCATCTACGTGACAACTGGCGCTACGAAACGCCCTGGAAAAAGAAGTACCACTAAGAGGCTGAAGGAGGTCAAATTGCACATCACCAAAGTGGAGGATGATGGCGAGCCAACTGAGCCCAAAGAAATTGCCAGAAAATATGTCTCTCAATGTGGGGTTATTGTTCATGAACGCGTTCCCATTAGCATCAGGAAATGGAGATCTACGGACCCCAATGAACCATATGTTCTGGCTAATATGGAGAAAGAAATGATATGGACTGATGTGAAAGAAATATTCGGATTTCCTTCAGATCGTGAAGAGAAATTGAAGGATTGGACGCTGAAGAAGATGACAACTCAATTTCAAAATTATAAGACAAAATTGTGGAAGAAATATCTCAATACAGAAGAAATTCTGGATTTTGACAATCACCCTACCATAAGACCTCATCATTGGGACGCGTTCGTGGAGTACAAACAGTCCACAGAAGGATCTGAGATATCCGCAAGGAACATCGGCAATGCGGAAAAAAGAAGTACACCCATCGAATGGGTTCAGGCGGTTATAAAGGTAGCGTCGACAAATGGGACAAGATGGAAGAAGACCTCTATGCTAGAGGCATTCGTCCAGCGACACATGACTGACCCTTACGATAGACGGATCTTTGATTTTTGGCGAGGACTTGCGAGACCTAGCTCACCGCCTCCTTGAAATCATAAGGAAAGCTGAGGACAGAGAATTCATCCCTGACAGAGAAAGAGATGAGCTAACCTATGCCTTAGGAAACAAGGAGCATCCTGGAAGAACGCGCGGAGTAGGAACTTCTGTTTCTTGGAAGTATGCTTTCAAGGAGGACAGCTCCTCCTACAGGAGCCGTAAGCGGAAGAAGACCGAAACAGAGAACAGGATGAGGGAGCTAGAGGAAATCGCAGCCGCCCAGGGCGCACGGATATAGGATATGGAGGGAGAGATGGAACAGCGAATGAAGCTAGCACTTATTCAGATGACACAAGCTAGAGGAACAGAAGATCCTGCTGCTTTGGTTACCCCTCCACAACAACGTAGCAGTCACGCTTCCACAAAGCTTCCGCCAGCTGAATCAGAACTGGCCCGTTACCCTGTGGATGAAATATCTCAGTGCACCGCTTGTGAGCTTCATTCAACATTGAAGAACATATCAGTGGTGGTACGTATAATAACAATGACTTAAAGTTAGTTTACATATGTTGAACATATTATTGTGTTATTAACGTTTCCGAATATATTAGGTTGCATACGGTACGGCTAGACCATTGGAAGAAGGACAAACAGTACACTCCAAGGAGATTCCATATGGCTACGCACCAGTCGAGGTGGAACAAGTTGTCTCAGATTACAACGGCTTGCAGCTTGACATCCCCGGAGGTGATGGGGAAACACTTCTTGGAGAGTGTTGTCACGACATCATTATGTGGAGCAAGCGTGACATCATCATACCTGGTATGGAAGCAACAACCTCGACAGGTCCGCCAGGTGCACCGTCTCCGCATGACGATGATCCTCCGGCAAATGATCCTCCAACTAATGATCCTCCGGCAGATGATCCTCCGGCAGATGATCCTCTGGCTGATGATCCTCTAGCAGAAGAAGATTGGTCTCCACCGGCGAGGCCAAAAAGGAATCCGCCCAGAAAGAAAACTGCGCCAACAAGTCCTCCACCACCAACAAAGCGGCCAACTAAGCAAAAGAAAGTGCCGGCAAAGAAGAAATTAGCTTACGAGCTGACGCAAGAGGAACTTGATGAGGTAGTCGCCGCAGAAGTACACGTGCATTTTCACAAGAAGAAAGAGCCTGAGAAAGAGTTCGTGGTTGACCCGGTCAAGGCGGCGAGGTTCTTACAAAATTTGACCAGGGCAGAACAGAAAAAAGCCAAAATATCTGACTACGACCGCTCATTAATAAAATCTTTTCAGAAAAGGAAGAGAGCTGAGCAGGCTGAGCGGTTGGCATCGCCTAAGTCTAAAGTGAAGCCGACATCGCCTTAGTCTAAAGTGAAGCCGGCATCGCCTAAGTCAAAAGTGAAGCCGGCATCGCATAAGTCTAAAGTGAAGCCGGTAACGCATAAGTCGAAACGTTCTACTATTCCTCAGCTCGGCGAACAACCTCAGCAAGGGTTGACTCAGTTACCAGATGCGCACGAACTGATGCTGCAACGTCAAATGGAAGAGACAGGTCTCAGTAGAGCGCTCCTCACTGGCCAAGCATCCCCGCCCAAAGGTAAAGTGACTAAGTGGCATTTTGAGCTTGGCAAGTCTTTCGTCCCGCTAGATGATGTGAAAAAGCTACAAACAAAGATGTATTTATTCCATGGATGGTACATGGTCCAAGCGTCAAAAGGACGGGACATGTTCGGGTGTCGCGTGAAGGATGAGGATTTTTTCAATGGAGAAGAAACGATTTGGTTGGAGTTCAAAGATATCTACGAAATCTACCAACGAGACGCCCTGGACATGTCTTTGATTCAAACCTGGGTTTTGTAAGTGATTTCTTCTAACAATTTCTTTATTGTCATTTAAAAAACTCTATGAGTGATGGCGCTACTTTATTGCTTATTATGTAGAATGCAGATTCAAAGATGTCGGAGGGAGCGTATTTTTGACATTGGTTTCATGGACCCGTCAAAGGTAAACCAAGACATGATGTATAAAGATCCAGAGGCGACATATCAGAACTTATTCAAGTATGTGGATAAGGAAAATTTTATGGACTCCATACTATTGCCATACCACTACGGGTGAGTGCTAACACTTATATTATCTCATTTTATTTTCTTAATTTCTTAATTTCTTTAAATTATCTCATTATGCTAAAACACTTATACATATGTATGTAGTTACCATTGGGTGCTCATAGTACTGAACCCTGATAGAGGTGTGGTGAACGTCTTCGATTCGTTGAGGAAACCACAAGAAGAGTATCAGGAAATCATTGACATGTTTACAAGGTCGTATATATAAGTAAATTTCAACAATTCAAATTTTTCTATATACTTACATTATTGACTAACAACATGATTATGTAATTGTAGGATGTGGAACGAGATTCGTGAAAAGCACCCCGGTATTGGATATGAAAAGCTCGTATGGAATACTGAATTCCCGGTATGCATGCAATTTGTACATATACGTCTTTGCTAATCAACTTAAAAAATTATCTTTAACTTTGTTTTCGCCAACAGTGTCATCAACAGGGGCCGGGCAATAATTTATGCGGATACTACGTTTGCGAGAACATGCATAGCTGGATTAAAAAATATATACTAACCATGATATTATGGTACGCAATATCTATTTACAAGTTTCTAATTCAACTTCACCATTATTATACTTTAATTTTAGTTGTTTGCAATTCGTAGATGATGTCCATCTCTAGTAAAAGCCTAGAGCAGCATAAGATCGACGCAGTTGCAGAACAACTCGTTGGATTTATTTGGGACGAGATTATCAATGTGAATGGAGAATTTCATTATGATGATGCATGGGAGAATACGGACACCTCAAGTCTTCGTTCCTCCATCGCTGGTCCTAGATCCTCTGCTCGTCCTAGTTCATCATCAGCTCGTCCAAGTGCAGGATCGTAATTTATGGATACTAAGTTAGAAAACTTAACTCTTTTAGCACTATGAGATGATGTAACTCTTTTGGCACTAAGATATGTAATATATGTCTTTTTTATGCTTATTCGAGCCTTATAAAAATACTAGTGCAGTATAGTACGACATCCGTATTAGAACAAATACGTAGGCAAACTACGTTGGCAAAATACGTATACAAACAAATAAATATGAAGGTTGAAAAAGGGAAAATTATATGGTCCCCCTTTAGCACCGGTTCTAGCCACAAACCGGTGCTAAAGGGGCTCGCGCAGGGGCAATGTGCGCGGCCCCTTTTAGCACCGGTTGGTTTCGAGACCCGGTGCTAAAGGTGTACCCCTTTAGCACCGAAAGATTAGCACCGGTTGGGAAACCGGTGCTGAAGGGGGTTTCCCAACCGGTGCGGATGCCTCATTCTCTTCTAGTGCAAAATACCAATTTATTAGGAGCTTGTGCAATGGCTGCCTCATTAAAAACCTGTCCAGGTAAAACTCACCCATGTGAGAAACCCTGAATAGGAAAAGAGTACAGCCAAGCTCCATTAAAGAGTTCATTGTCTTCTCTTACATCACAGCACAAGTCAAGTCCAAGTCACAAAATATTACAGACCCATTACATAGATAGTACTAATCTAGATAAAGTCCTTCAAATGTTTCTTCAAGCTCCTTGTCCTCCACACATTGTTGCAGCCTTGTTTCTGTAGCCTCCCAGTCCTTGACGCAGGTCAGCATCTCCACCATTTCAGGCTTCAACGACCTTCGCCGCTCCTCGATGATCCTGCTAGTCATACTAAAAGTAGATTTTGATGATATGGTGGACACAGGCACAATTAAGATATCTTTAGCCATGATTGATAATACTGGATATGTAAGTTTGTGTTGATGCCACCAGTTCAAGATGTTAAAGTCATCAATATGATGGTTGACAATGTCACAGTCCAAGTAGGACACAAGTTCAGAAGCATTAGAAGCTAAAGCTGATGACCTTACTGCATGCAGCATAGAAGTTGCAGATGTATCTCTAGACATGTTAAGAGAACCAGTACCAGGCAGGACTAAAGCACCAGAACCACCAGCATCATCATCATAAATTTCATCCCAAGCACATTTTGACTTACCAGATAGGTTAGGAGGGTCAGTCCTCCTCAACCTAACAGCACCATATTTCTCATCATACTTGTTATAGACATTAGTAAGTCTAGCTCTAGTGCCAACCAAATAAGCAGAATAATCAGTACTGGTGAGAGTACCCAACCTTTTTAGGACCCTAGTAAAACCTTTCATTTTAGCTCCAGGTCCAAGATGAATGCAAAGGAATAAAGCAAAGGTATGTCCCTCCAGTACTTATTATATTTGTCGATCATAGGCTGAACCACAGGTCTCATGTGCACATCATTAGCATAATTTTTCAGGTGTAGAGCAATTTTAACAAGATAATGAATCATGAGTGGAGATGTAGGATAGTACACACCAGACAATGCAACTGTTGAATCACGAAACAGCTCAAGAAATGATAGCACCTTTTCTACCATAGCCTAGTGCTCATCATTTAACAACAAAGACTCACCTTCAGCACGAGGATACTGAGCATGGATGAAAGTGTTGAAAGGTACCTTATGTGGAAACAAATGCTTAAGCATCAGAAAGGTAGAATTCCACCTAACATCCATGTCCAGCTGAAACTTCCTAGGCCTCACACCAGTTGCGATGCAGTAACTTTTATATGTTGCAATTCTCTGATTAGATGAATTTAAGATAGATATTGCAGTTCTAAATACTTCTATCAAAGGCTTAAGAGAAGTAAGGGCCTCCTTAACAATCAGATTAATAATATGACATGCACAACGCTGATGCAAGAACATAGTATTAACAGAATTAGCAGGTTCATATTCAGGTTCATCGACAACCTCAAAACCAAGGTAGTTAGACAGCATAGGTTTCAGTTTTTGCATGGCAGAAGCATTGGATGATGCATTGTCCAAAGTAACAGCAAACACCTTGCCAGTCAAACCATAATCATCAAGCACAGATGCAACACGGTTAGCAATGTTTTGTCCATTGTGGGACACATCAATAAGAACAAGGCCAAGCACCCTCTTCTCTAGTTGCCAATCAGAGTTTATGTAGTGAGCAACAACAGAAAGGTAGTCCTCTTTGGCATTACCAGACCAAATGTCAGAGGTTAAGCACATACAGGAAACAGAAGTACTAAAAGTCTCAAGAAGCTTAGCCTTTTGATCAGTAAAGTACTTCTGTATGTCTCTAGTGGTGGTTTTCCTAGACACTTTAGCATATTTAGGGTTATGAGCATTTTTAATGTACTCTTCAAAAGCCTCAGATTCACCAATACAGATAGGAACATCAAGTCTAGCAATCAATCTCACAAGTTCAGTACGAGCAACAAGAGGGCTGTACTCCCAATTACGCATACTACCATCAGGATTAAAGGAGATTTGAGACTAAGACATGCGAGTCTTTTCACGCTTCTTAGCGCAAGCAAGCAGATCTCCGGAAAGGTGACCAGTGCCACCACTAGAGAGAGCAAAATACTCCTTACCGCAATGATGACACCTAGCTCCTGTTCTTACCATCCTACCTTTGATGTTCTTGTAGAGCTTCTTGAAGTCATCCCAAACAGGAGAGGTAGAAGGCCGTTGGCGCTTGGCGTTGTTGTCGTCTGTGGGAGCAGGAGGATCATGAGCGTCGACGTCGATGGGAGCATCAGCTTTGCGAGCCGAACAACGCCTCGCAGTCCTCGCGCATGTCATCCTCATCGTCATCTCCGGCCAACCAGCACATCCGTCGCTCTTCGTTCATCCCCACCTCAACCGTCTCCTCCTCAGAGCCGGCCATCATCACTTGCCAGTGACCTGGTTCCTCAACAGCTGCAAGCAAAAGACATGGGTAGGGAAATCTTATCAGAGAAATCCTAGATTTAGGGTTAGCCGGTTAAGGTTAGGGTTATACATGAAGATTTACCTTTGCAGCCGGAGCACCAAGGTCGCCGACGATGTGGAAGAAGCACGGATCCGGCCCTCTGGTTCCTCAACGCATCTTTTCTACATGTGCACAAAGAGAGAGACCTTTAGGATCTAGATCTAGACGAGAGAGTGAAGGAGGTAGAAGGGGAGAGAGAGAGGGGGGAGAGGGAGAGACGTAGACGGAGAGAGATATGACACACTCAAGATCCGGAGCACCAGAATTGCTGGAGTCCGTCGACGGCGAGGTCGATGACGGAGATGACGAGCTGGACGAGCACGAGGATGACAAGGAGAGGACGAGGTTACATCGTCTGTGGGAGATCGAGATGAGGGGTCTAGAGGGCCTCGCCCTCGCCGGAGCCAGGGAAGACGACGAGGAGAGGAGAGAGCGACGAGTCGGAGCGAGAGACTGATAGAGGAGAAGAGCCGAGAGCGGCGCGGAGAGGAGAAAAATGAATTAGGGTTAGGTCGAGGGAGGCTGCGGCCGGCAAAGCGCCTTATATAGCCCTCCCCCAACAGTCGGATCCAACGGTCGGATCGAGCTGCGGGGGAGGGGAATCGACGGCTGCCGTGCCGCCCCCCGTGCCGCTGACAGGCCGAAGCGGGCCGGCCCATTAACTGTGTCGTGCCCGTGCTAGTGCCGCGGGCCGAGATTGCGGCCCAGACACGGCACTGGGCCAGGCACTAGCACGGCACGGGCACTAAGTGTTGCGGGCCGGGCCGTTATAGGGCCGTGCTTTCTCGTGTCGGGCTAGTGCCGGCCCGACGGGCCTGGCCCGTTTGGCCAGATATACGTCCTAGTGGCATGTGGAAGGACTCCTCGAGGTTGGGACGCGCGCCGCCTCACGGCACTTGTCGCAGTTGATTTCGCCCCGTCGCCCCAATATTGGGCCTCTGCCACACGCCCTTCTTCGCCACGAGGAACCACTCGGGCGTGGAGGACTTAGCACCCGTGATGGCCGGGGACCTGAGGATGGGCTTCGAAGTTCGACGGCACCGGCTGCGGGGGAGAAGGCATGGGGTGGGCATTCTCGGATGTGTAGGACAGGGAGAGCCGCGCGTGCGCATGGAAGCGTCTTCGACGGAGTCCTGCAGCTGCGTCCAAGTGCTCTTGCGATCAGTGGCAGAACTGGAGAGAAAAATTAAGAGGGGCCAAATAAAAATTTGCCGGTTCAAAAATTTGAGAAGCGTGATGTATATTTTGCAATCTTAATCTTGTCATCAATAGGAATATAGCATAGTCTCACATTTGACAATTTAAACCTGATCAGTTCTATAACTAAAACACTAGTATAAAAAAATTGATCTCTGAACATTGGGTGGAGCTATTGCCTTTTCTAATTCATTTCCATCTAATTAAGGATTTTGATCAAACATATTATTATCGTCTTGCCTTTCCACATATGCCTTCCTTATAGTAAAAAAAGGTGTCTCTCTTTTTTGTTTTTATTTTCGTTTTCTACAAGCATTTGGCCTAATTCCATAAAATATTCTAATATATTATGAGACTAGAAATTAAATTGAAAATAACTTAGGGAATATGAATTGGGAAATAGGGTTTGTTTACATTGGTTTGAGTTGGAAATAACTTAGGGAATATGAATTGGGAAATAGGGTTTGTTTACATTGGTTTGAGTTGGTGGAGGAATATTAGGAGAATGATTATCAGACGTGATGCCAGTTTGCCGTTGCGGCTGTGTTCAGCAGTTGGACTTGATCCTTGTGGCATGCTGGTCATGTGTTGACAATTACTAGGTAGTAAAAAATCATGTTGTTGGGGGTGGCCATGGCCCCTGCTGGTGATCGTCGAGTTAGGCCATGGAAGAAGTTCTGAGTAATAAGCCATTCTTCCATGCCGTGATGTGGGCAAGCTGCAATGTATTCTTCCAATCTCTCCCAAGCTTCTGGTACGGATTCTCCATCTTGTTGCTGGAAGCTTGTGATCTTACCACGGAGGGTATTGGTTTTACCCACCCGGAAATACTTGGTGAGAAATGCATCTGCACAAGTCTACCAATTGTTCTCGAAGGATGGCTTGCTAGCATAGAACCACTCCTTTGCTCTTCCAAGCAAGGAGAAGGGGACACAGTCGAAGGCGAATAGCATTCGTCGGTGTGCCATTTGGGTTGATTCTGCTGCACACCTCCAAGAAATTCCGTAGGTGTGCGTTGGCATCCTCAGTTGCTTTCCTGCAAAAGACACTTGCCTGGACCATGTTAACTAGTCCAGACCTCAGTTCAAACTCTCCTCCCGCAGCATCAGACAGTCCCGGGAAGCTGCTGCTTGATGGGGCTGAGAATTCACTGGAGCATCTTCTCGGAGGCGGCCATAGTCTCAGGTGACTCAGGGGCTGACGAATAAGACGATTCTGAATCGGATATCGACTCAGGTGCTTTCGAGTCGGATGTTGACTCAGAAAGTGTGTTCGAACCGAGTGAAATCTGAGGAGAAATGTTTCTTCTCCTCACAACCCTTCCAATGCGTTCTGGATTAGTATCGAAGTTTGATGGTAAGTTGAAACTAGTCATGCACTACCCTGCAAAACACATCAAAAACAGACGAATGTTGTAGTGGTAAACTCACTAAGGTTAGTGGTGATAAGTCTGCAAAGATTATCAAATTACTCAACAATTATCTTTATCCAATTACTTCCCCGGCAACGGCGCCAGAAATGCTTGTTGGCACTCCTTAGTGTCACTTTTTTAGCAACGCTCGAGAATGCTCTGATTATCATGTAGCTTAGTAGAATATTATTCCGCAAGCGCACATAATAGATCGATGTAGCATTTCACCTTGGAGTAAACCAGGGTATCGTATTTAACTATTTATATATTTCTGCAGGGAAGCAGTATGGTTAAATAAGATTGATGAATGAAACGATAAACCTTATCAGAAATATCAAGCCGCTAATCTTAGGCAAAATACACCTGAATGTAGGGATAATGGTCAAATGAATGACCGGATAGAAGGTCTAAAAGACCAGCGACACATGAGCCTCAAATCTGTATAAAAAAAAGACGTTGCGAGAGACCCGACCTAAGACACTTCTATTTAGAGGAAGCCGCTATAACCTTAACCTAGAGTGTTCGTGGAGTGCAACACACTTTCTAGCTAACACCAAGCCAGACACCACGTTGGTACCTGAGTGTTAGGATTTCCGCTGAGGCCTTTTAGAAGAAATCCTCGTCCTTCCAAAGGCGTCTTACGGCCCTGGTCGAGGCGAGAAAACCCGTGAGATGGATCCCGACAGAGCTAAACTAGACTCTAAACTAAAGCTAAGGGAAAACTTATGTCTCACTAAAGAGGCGGAGAAGGAGAATACTTAAACTCCGAAAGTAAAGAAGTAAATATATTAAATATACTCTAAAACATACAAGAGCTTTACCAGAACTCCGAAGACTCCGGACTTCCGAGCGAAGCTCGACTCTACTCAATCCTACTGCCAACTCTAATCCTAATCCAAGAAATGGAAAAGTGGAAGAGCTCCTTCAAGTCCTTCACTTGAGCTTGTTGTGTTGTGTGTCTTGGAGTGAAGAGGAGGGGAGCTTTTATAGCCTCCCAATGTCGGCAGCTAGCGTAACTACCAAGCTACCAACCTGAGTAACCACCACGCGAAAGCCCATTGCGTGAGGAGGCAGCATAGGCTCGACCGGCCTAGGGGAGGTCCGTATGGTTGGATCCATGGCGGTTATGGCCGTTAGGGGCTAGCCGGCCTAAGGTAGGCCGGTCGGCCTGCCTCTGGCTCGTGTCACCCCTCCGTTGCACCGACGTACTCCATGGACGGTTGGATGATTGTCCAACTTGGAGTTCACACGGTTCATGCCCAAGATTTGTATGCATGTGGGCCTTTTGATCCATGGTGAGCCATGTTAGGCCTTTCAGTTCCTCTGATCGAACCGTCTTCAGATTCATCGTGCACGATCATGTTCTCTGGTTCAGCTGTGCTCTGAAGAAGTGGCTCGGCCATCTGGGACATCCCCAGGCCGGCCGACTGAGGCTAGGCCGGTCGGCCAGGGTTTGTGCCCAATTTGGCCGCCTTTTCACCTATTTTCACCGGCAAGCACAACTGATCCAAAACTTATGGAATTCATGAGAAATAAATATTTTATGCATAGAACTTAGTGTGATTCTCTATTTATTACCGAAGAGTTGACGGTCACCAAGCGGTTCTAATGACCGTCAACACCTACCGCACGAGTAGAAGCAGGTGGGGAGAAGAGGAAAGCGGAGACGAGAAGGGAAGGAGGAAGCGCTCCAGCAGGAGCTGCCCGTGGAGCGCCGCCGTTGTCGACCCGGAGCAAGAAGACCGAACTGATCCCTGTCATAGCTCTTCGTACCACTACACGGCTACCCCTTCATCACCTTCCTTTGCCAAGACCGAGCCTTGCAACCTCTAGGTGAGCGCCGCCTTCTCCCCTGTTCTTGCTCGCCGCCATGGACGCGGAAGCCAGCCGTGACGCACCCATCACGGTCACGACGCAGCTCAGGTGCGCCTGAAGCCCGCGCTCATTGCTCTTCATGATGGATGCCCTAGCTGCCCCCCTTTTCTCCTGAAACTAGCCGAGCCGCCGGCATGACTCATTGTCGCTGTCGCACAACCTTGTCCGTCGCTACCGTCGACCTAGAACCGGCCCAAGGTATCGCCTTTCCTCTGTTGTGATCTGGCCTTCGAGCCAAGAAAGTTCTTGTTGTTGACGGCCATGATAACCTTGTAGTGAGCGTCAACATTTCGGTAAAATGAGGATGTTCATACCATATTCCATACATAAATATGTTTTCACTGACAAATTCCACAAGTTTTGGATGAGTTGTGCTTACAGGATAAATCAGGAGAAATCCGGGCCAAACCTGGCACAAAGCAAGGCCGACCGGCCTCCCGTGGCCATTTCTGGCGACGTCATTGATCCACAAGCTGAGTCAGGTATCCTAGATGATCAAAAGACGTGAATTTGATGTCGGTTTGATCCAAGGACTAGAAAGGCCTAGAGTGGGAGATACATGGATTGAAGGGCCCACAACCTAGGATTATCGGACAGCCTCAACCGAATGCAACCATTACCGACTTCAGGACATCATCCAAGCCGTCCCTGCAAAGGTCGGTGTCACTTGGCACCAGAGCCAGGCGGGCTGGCCTAGATGAGGCCGACCGGCCTACCACCGTGGCTTCCACGCTTCCCTCTTCGCGTGGATGTTAAGCAGGAGGTTAGCTTGCTAATGACGCCGAGCTTCGCCCCTGAAGACTATAAAAGGAGAGCTCATCCACCTTGGGAGACACACACCACACTTCTTAAGTTTATACTTGAAGGGAGCTCTTGTATCTTTTCCATTTCTTAGATTAGGATTAGAGTTGGGAGTAGAGTGGAGTCGAGCTTAGCTCGGATCTTCGGAGTCTTCGGAGTTCTGGTAAAGCTCTTGTATCCTTTCCTTCATTTGAAGAGTTTATCAATACAATTACTTTCTTATTTTAGAGCTTAAGTTTATCTTTTGTCTTTTTAGTCTTGCTCTTTTAGAGTAAAGATCTTGCTCTTTTTGAGTAAAGTTCTCTTCCTCTAGTCTTAGTGTAGAGTTTAGTTTAGCTCTACCGTGTTTTATCTCGCGGGTTTGCTCGTCTTGACCGGGCCGTAATACGCCTTAGGGAAGACGGGGAATTCTCTTGACAGGCCTCAAGAGAAATCTTAATCATCGAGTGGAGACGCGGTGTCTGGTTTCTTGATTAACTAGGAAGTGTCTTGCACCCCACGGAACTGCAGTGGTAGCCAGCAGGTGGTGTCAGTCCTGTCCGTCCTTCGTAGTCCACCACATTCGGGTGTACTCATAACAGTAGTGCTGAGCCCGGAGAACCCCCTCTCTCACCCCGTTCTGAGGTTCCCCCATTCTAGCCGTCGAAGCGAGCTCTGTTCCCGGTATCTAATCTAGAGTCTAGGTTAAGGTTAGAGTGCCTTTTGCTCTGAGTTAGGAAGTGTCTAGGTCCAGTCTCTCCCAACATCTTTCCTTTTCTTTAGAATTAGGAGCTCCTGTGTCGCTGGTCTTTTATACCTTCTATCCGGTCATTTATTTGACCATTATCCCAAACCTTAGAGTTTGTGCCCCTGGGCTTAGTGGCTTGATATTTCTTGCATGATATATCATTTCATTCTTTAGTACACTTTAACCACTCTACTTCCCGGTGGAAATATAAATACGATAACCTGGGATAACTTCCTAGGTGAAGTGCTACAAAGAGATATATTCTGTGCACTTGCAGAATCCATTTGCATACAATGATATATCTTCGCGCTCTTGAAGCGTTGCTAAAACGTGACGCTAAGGAGTGCCAACAAGAATTTCTGGCACCGTTGCCGGGGAAGCAATTGGCTAAAGTTATTGTTGAATTATTTGATAATTTTTACAGATTTACCAACCACTAACCTTAGTGACTTTATAACTGCAATATTCGCCTATCTTTGATGTATTTGCAGGGTAGTGCATGACTGGTTTCAACCTACCATCAAACTTTTATCCTAATCTAGAACGCATTGGAAGAGTAGTGCGAAGGAGGTACATTCCTCCTCAAATTTCACTCAGCTCAAGCAACACAGTCGAGTCGTCATCCGACTCCGAGTCCGAACCAAATTCAAGTTCATCATACTCTTCAGCTCCAGAGTCACCAGAGATAATGGCTCAGCCGAAGAAGACACTCCGTGAGTGCTCAGCCCCGTCAAGCAGCAACTTTCCGGGACTGTCGAATGCACAGAAAGAGGCATTTGAGCTGAGATCTGGCCTAGTCAATATGGTTTAGGCCAGCCCTTTCTGCGGAAAGGCGATTGAGGATGCTAACGCTCACCTTCGGGACTTTCTGTAGGTGTGTAGCACAATTAATCCCAATGGCACACCGATCAACAGCATCCGCCTACAACTTTTCCCATTCTCGTTGCTTGGGAAAGCCAAGGAGTGGTTCTATGCCAACAAGGCATCTTTTGAAGGACGCTTGCAGACTTGTGCGGACGCATTTCTGACCAAGTACTTTCCGGTGGGCAAGACTAACGCCCTCCAAGGAAAAATCACTAGCTCTCAGCAGCTAGACGGAGAGTCAGTCCAAGGAGCTTGGGAGTGACTGCAAGAGTACATTGCAGTCTGCCCCCACCATGGTGTGGAAGATTGGTTGATCACACAAAACTTCTTCCACAGCCTGAGTCGTTGATCGCAAGAGCTCATGGATGCACCTGCGGGAGGAGCCTTCCTCTCGCTTGATGTAGACACAGCTAAGGCATTGATCGAGAAGATATCCTCTCACCAGAGTTGGGTGGGAGAGTGTTGGCGCTGTTAAATGACACACTTTTACCCCTGTTTAACTTTGATAATTGCATGAATTTAATGTCTAAACTATTGATCATACCTCATAACCGGTACATTTTCGTATATGCATGTGTTTTTGGAGGATTTTGGTTTATGCAGGATAAATGATAAACTAGAGACGAATATGGGCTAAATTCGAGACAAGCGAAAGACGAAGGCCGGAAGCTCGGATGAAGCAGGCCTACTAGGCCCAGGCACCCAAGCCATGGACATGAAGCCCACTCATGCCCGGATGCAGCCCACCAACCTCCAAGATTGCTTAAGGACTAAGCAAATAAAGATAAGATCAAGTTACTTCAGGATGAAGGCAATTCAAATGGAAAGATATCTTGAGCCAATTTTATCTCGAAGCAATCGACATCCAGGGGCCACATGCATAAAAAGGATGACTCCAGAACCTCTAAGAAAGCTTGGGGAGAAAGTTGAGCATGAGAGGGACAAGGAAAGGCCCAGGCCGCGTGGCCCAGACCCCCTCTGGCGGGCCGGCCTAAGGCTTTCCTTCGCCGCCTCACCTTCCCCTTTGACCTAGGGTTTCCCAGGGCTATAAATAGTTCACCTGTCGGCCGGCACCCCATCATTCGAAGTAGAAACCGAGGAACTTGAGGGACATCCATCTACGGACAGCTGAGGGCTGTGCAGTTGTCTAGAGGCTAGCCTAGGCTAGGCTCTAGCCGACGGGATGAAGGACCGAAACGGCGACCAGAGAGGGGGGAGTGAATGGGAGCCGATAAAAATTCTTTCCAACCAATCCGGCTATTCTCCCAAAACAACTCCGACGCCTCCGAAAGCGATCTTGCCAAGATCACGTAGCCACTGTCAAGCTACTGACCCTAGGAACAAGAAAGATGCAGCGGAACTCAAATCGATCGAAACGAACACAAACCGAACCAAAACGAGGCAAAACACTCTCTACCCAGCCAGGGGCAGTTTAACCTCCCTAGGGGCGGTTTAACCGCCTAGGGGGGCGGTTTAACCTCCCGGGAGCGGTCAAAACCGGCCTGGTCTGGGAGCTCTCGAGAAAAAGTCAACTCGTGAGTCGATCTCCCAAACGGCTTGAGCTCTTGAGACCTCAAACCCACTAGAACTCCCGGAATCTCAGATCACGTGAAGAACACTTCCACCCCGAGTTCGTCCAAAAATCCCCAAATCCGAAGCGATTCTTTGCGTTTTGAGGGGGCAAATCACCAGGAAAAGAGTGTCCACGACCTCATGTGTGAATTCCCCAAACAAACACGCAAGGAAACGACCTCAAACACAAGGAATCGAAAATCTCCCAAAGGGGCCAAAAAGAGCCACGGGATGAACAACGAAATCACACACAGAGCCATACATCACGAGGTCAACTTCTTTACAAAGAGGCTAGCTATCCTCCCTTCATCCAACCCTCTCAAAGATTTCTCCGGTGAAGCACTTGGCTAGCGTATGGAAAACTAGAAAGAAAAACTAGAAGAGATGACAGCCACCAAGCCCTAGGGGACCTATTAATAGTCCAAGTGGTGGTGCTCTAAAGACCAAACTACCCCTAAGTGATACATACCCCTCAGGGGCAAATTTGACATTTGGTTTTAGATATTTTCCGGCTGGGACACCTTCCACCGCAAGCTAGCTTCCCTCCGACGCAAGCCTTGCAGTCACGCCGCTGTGTCCTCCGGATCGAAGCTCCTCGATGCCGATTTTGGGCTGGCCCAGGCGGAGGCGGTTAAACCGCCCCTGGCTGGTCACCTTAGCCCAGCTGCCCAATCTTCGCCTCATCGAGTCCTCGGCCTTGGTTTTGAGGCCCAAACCAAGGGAAACCGTCCACCGATGATTTTGTGGCCAAATCACCAAACCCCTCGTACAAGCTTCGGTCGTTAGCCGCCACCTTGCACCGGCTTCACGTCCGCATACGAGCTTCAGTTGTGAGCCGCTACCTCGCACCGGAACCATGTCCCCTTGCTCGTTCTTGCCAGCATGTGAACCACACTTGATCCATCTGGCCACCGGGTCCCTCGAACCAAGCTTACTTGTCTCCCGCTCCTCGGAGGCCGCCATGGCTAAGACCTTTCGCGCCTGTTCTTCACCTGCACCAATGCAACCAAGCCGCATTCTACACCTGCAATACTTGAGCCAAGGGAAACGTCAATCCACACCACGTTGTCAATCACTCATCACACCAGGAAGCGACCATCCACCGGTCCTCGGACACACCGGGTCCTCAATCTCCCCCTTGATGAGTGCATTGACAACACACACATAGTAACCATTGAGATTAAAAGAAATCGAAAACAAGACTCAAGCAAGTGACTAAAAGCAAGAACAAGCCGAGAACAAAGTCACTTCGCAAGAGAAAGCTCCAGAAACGCCGACCCTTCAAGAAGAAGCGAAAGGGCTCAACACCATCGGCAAAAGAGCAAAAGCACAAAGCACAAATCACAAATCTCCAATTCACTTTTCAGAACACTAAAAGCACTCCCCCTGCAAAGATGCAACTCCCCCTGAACAAGTGAACTTGTGCGTGCGAAAAACACTCGAAAATGCTCAAAATCCCACAAATCATGTGCTCACTACACAGGGGCGGTTAAACTACCCAGGGGGGGGGGGGGGGCGGTTAAACCACCCCTGACAGATGACCAAACCCAAAAATGCAGTTTTTGCACAAATGAACTCATAACGATGCCGTTTCAACTCGAAAACTTTCCAAATATGCCCAGCAATGTTTTCCAATACTCAAACCCTCAGAAACTTCACAAATTTCAAAAACTTCCTTTTTGGCAAAGCTCTCACTTCTCACACAAATCCAACAAATTCTAGTGCAAAAGCTTTCTCACAGATTCAGCAACTTCACCCCCTTGCAAAATGCTCCAGAAATTCTCCCCCTTGTTGACAATGCACAAGTCAAGGAAAAATGTACAAAATGCAACTACAAGCTTCTCAAATATACAATGAGCAATACAAAATGCTACAAGTTAGAGAAGAGGCAAACAAGATAGTTCATCATGTGACACGGGCATTGCCATCAAGAAGGTAAAGACATATAGCCAATTGACAAAGCCATGATCAATTTGTGTAGTTTTATCAAAAATGTCACCACATGAGCAAAGTCCTAACCATGGATTGTTCAAGCAAAAATGAGCCTCATCTCACCACCCTCATCCCTCTTGTTTTTGAACACCCACTTGGTTCCTATAGGATGGCAGTTTGGAGGTGGTTCTACTAACTTCCACACCTGGTTTCTCTCAAAGTTTTCAAGCTCTTCATGCATGGCATTGACCCAATCAGAATCAGATAAAGCGTGTCCAACATCGTTGGGCTCAAATGACGCGACCAAAGCAGAATGAGCATAATGTGAGATATTCTGTGACCTCGACCGTGTAGTACGTTCATCCAAGTTCCCGATGATCTTCGAAGGTGGATGATCCCTCTGTACCAGCCCGGGAGCTTCTCGCCTCGAGATTGCCTCCCCCTCAACATCAGCTTCCACTTGAACCCGATCATGTGCGTGACTTGATAAAGGTGTAGCAGAAGGGCCGTCGTCGAACGTCGTGGTAGTAGTGGAAGTAGAAGGTACATGATCTCCACACGGTGCATGATTCTCCTCATCATCTTCTTCATCAAGCTGTTCTTCCTCAAAGATGGACTGTCCCAATTCATCATCACCTGCACACTCAAAGACAGAAGGGCTACACGGAATGGTCTCGTCGAAGGTGACTTCGCAAGTCTCCATGATTTGGTTAGTCTCAAGATTGAGCACACGATATGCTTGAGAATGATTATCATAACCAAGAAAAATTCCATCCATCGAACGAGACTCAAACTTGTCCAAATTTCCTTTCTTCAGAATGAAACACTTGCATCCAAAAACCCGAAAGTGACTCACACGGGGGGAACGACCATGGAAAAGCTCATAGCAAGTTTTCTTCTTGAAAGCATGAAGGAAAATCCGATTCGAAGCGTGACAAGCTGTATTCACCGCTTCTGCCCAATACTTCCTAGAAGTCCTATGCTCATCTAGCATCGTCCTAGCCATCTCACAAAGTGTCCGATTCTTCCTCTCAACAACTCCATTTTGACAAGCAACATATGGCGAAGAAAATTGATGTTCGAGACCAAGATCACGACAAAAGGCATCAAAACGAGTGTTCTTAAATTCCGTACCATTGTCACTGCGTATAGCTCTCATGGCACCACCATTACTCTCGTTTTTCAACCTCAAAATCAGATCTCGAACAAAATCAAATGTCTCATCCTTCGACGCCACAAAGAACACCCAAGCATACCGAGAAAAGTCATCCACAACCACGAGAACATACCACTTTCCACCAACTGAACGAACGCGAGCGGGACCAACCAAGTCCATATGCAAAAGCTCCCCTGGACGCTCACTCATAACATCTGTCAAGAGCACTCAAGCGTGTGAGTAAATCAAAGCTCACATGACCCAATCTCCTATGCTACTTCCAAAGCTCAGAAGAAGTACCAGCGATCAAACACTGTGAAGGACCAAAAGATCGAGAAAAATCAGCACGAAAAATCTGTCCCTCGGGAATGATCATACACACAAGGTCACCTCGAGAATCAAGAATTCGAGAATCACCACTCTTAAACCGAACCTCATAACCCTCATCAAGAAGCTGAGAAACTGAAAGCAAATTAAAACCAAGATTCTTGACAAGAGCAACCCGCTTCAACATAAAACTGTCGCTCACCTGAATAGCACCCTCAGACAGCACTCGACCTCTACCCTTATCCCCGAAAGTGATGTACTGCCTGGACACCACCGGGGTGAGACTGGAGAACCACTTCCTATTACCTGTCATATGTCTCGAACAGCCGGAATCCATCAACCAAAAGTTCTCCAAGCCTCCCACCTGCACAATCAAAAACGAGAACGAGAGTGAGCGAATGACTCGACACTGGGGTTAGCACAAAAAGAGTCAAACCAGTGTCGGGCCATCTGCTCAAAAGAGGGGTTAGCAAAATCAACTCTACCACGTGAAACCCTCTCGTCTCTCACCATCGGACCTCTTGCACCACGCGGGGGAAAACGTGGCCTAGACTCTCTCCTCGCCTCGAAGCTACGGTCGAGCCTCCCTGAACCAAACTGACTACGAACCGGAGGCCGCCTAGCAAACTCACGACTAGCTGGAACACCACGACTGCCAAACGAAGGAACTGTGCGCACAAAGGCCTCTCCTCTAGGCAAAGGTGAACGAGACACAGTCACACTACGGGAAGAGTAGTACCTGTCCCTGTTCCCCATCTCCTTCTCTCTTCTCACCTCCCTCTTCTTCCTCCAGCAAAACTCCTCAAGGTGTCCATCCCTTCCACAATGCTCACAATGGAAGCGGACTGGCTTTGGCTTTGGGGTTTCTCTCGGCTCTCTCTTCTGGTAAACCCCACTCCTCACAAAGGCTACCCTCTTCTGGAAGTTGTTTGTCTTTGGGGGAAACATGGGAGGATCAGGAGTGGTGTCAAGCTTGTTCAATAGGTGGTTGGGTTTAGGTGTGAAGCTGTTCTTTGGTGGGGTTTTCTCTGGTGGTGTTGGGATGTTTGTGGTGGAGTTTGCTGGTTCTCTCTCTTTCTCACCACTACTCTCACCAGCTTTCTCAGAACCCAGACCACGACCATCAGCTCTCTTAAAACCAGCAATCAACATCTTAAGCTGAGGTTCACGACCCGACAACCAACCCAAACACTGTCGCAACTCATCATTCTCATCTTGCAAACGATCAACACATTGTTCTAGCTCAACATTCTTCAAAGCGACAACATCACAAGCAGAACAAGAATTTGCAATAGGAGATTTCAATTGAGCTTCAAGCAAACTAATCATGGTACAAGATTCAAGCAACTGAGCATGTAAAGCAGGACAAGAAGTACAAGCACCTAGCAAAGAAGGTCTAGACTTCAACTCAGCAATCTCAACCCTAGCATCTTCTAGATCATCTAAACATGTCATGTGTTTCTCCTTAAGAACAACCAGATCAGCAAGATGCACATCACAGAAAGAGCACTCAATTTCATCAGAAACAACAGGAGCATCTTTCAACACAGCAATCTCCGACTCAAGCTTAGCTGCTCTCTCCCTAGACTCGCAAAGCAAAGACTCAAAGTCCATCGCCTTCTTTCCGGTCTTAGAAAGTAAGGCCTCAAGCTCAGCTACTCTCTCCTTCGACTCTCCTAGCAAAGACCTAAACTCTCTCTTCTCCTTGTTGGTCTTCCTAAGCACATCATCACGGTTATCGACCAACTCCTCTAGTCTAGCAATTTCCTTACGCAAAGAGGTGGGATCGGTCAATACCTCATCCTCGGAGTCGGAGTCGGAGTCATCCTTGCTCTTCACGGAGTCATGCGCCATGGTGCAGTAGTCGACGGCGGCGAAGGAGATGCCGTTGAAGTTGCGGTTCACGTTCTTATTCTCCTTGTGGTGGCCGCGGTCTTCATCTTCGCTGCTCGAGCTCGACGACGTGTTGGTGGAGCTTGTGTCGATGTCGCTCGCATCTGCCACCATCGCTCGAGATCGGTTCTTCTTGTGTCCACCGTGCTTGTTCTTCGACCTTCTCTCTTCCTTGTTCTTGTGCTTGGAGCGGTACTCGTCCTTGGGACGGTGCTTGTGGTCATCTCGCGGGCGGTGCTTGCGGTTGTAGTCGTTCTTGATCTCCTCGAGGCACTCGGTGATGAAGTGGCCCATCTTCCCGCATCTGTAGCACGTACTCCCGGCACGCCTCGAACCCTTCCGGTTCTGGTACATCCACTCGAACCTCCTCGTGAGCAACGCGAGATCCTCCTCGCTCGGCACCTCATATTCCTCATCTGGAAGAGACACAAGAGAGGACAAAGCAAAGTGTCTGGGAGTGTTAGCATGTCCATAACCAGAGCCACCGACTAGAGCCAGACTATGGGGATCAGTCGGACTCTTAGCCTTGGCAAGCAGCTGTCTATCAACCTCAGAAGACTTCAACTTCGAGAAAAGCTCATCAACAGACAAAGTTTATAGTTAGCCGACTCCATGATCGCCTCAACCTTGGAACCCCACACGGATCTATCAAGTGCTTGCAAGAGCTTGATAGCTCTGTCATGATCTGAGTATGGGAGTACGGTGATGTTGGCATTCATGTTGTTGACTATGGAAGTGAAACGCTGAAACAAAGCATCAACAGACTCTCCAGGCAAGTGAGCGAAATTTTCATACTCTCTCCGATACATCGAGAAAAGCTTAGCCTTCACATGGCTATCACCACCGTGGGCTACCTTGAGCTTCTGCCTGATCTGGCTAGCTAGGTCCTCGCCCAAAACTCGCTCAAACTCCTCAGCAGACAAAGCACGAAACAAGTAATCGACAGCTCTAGCGTTTGCCTCAAACTTATCTCTCGCATCCTGGGCGTCTAAGTTGGTGGGATTGACATAGTTTTCATCTTTGGTCACATCCCACAACAACTTTCCTTTGCCTCGCAAGAAAGCGCCCATACGCGCAACCCAGTTCGGATAATTTTTCCCATCGAAGTGCCGAGGCCCGGAACCCCGATCTTGGTACGCCATCTTTGGATCTTAGACTGGTTAGAGTCGCAAAGACCCGTAACCGGCTCTGATACCAACTAAAGGACCGAAACGGCGACCAGAGAGGGGGGAGTGAATGGGAGCCGATAAAAATTCTTTCCAACCAATCCGGCTATTCTCCCAAAACAACTCCGACGCCTCCGAAAGCGATCTTGCCAAGATCACGTAGCCACTGTCAAGCTACTGACCCTAGGAACAAGAAAGACGCAGCGGAACTCAAATCGATCGAAACGAACACAAATCAAACCAAAACGAGGCAAAACCTTCTCTGCCTAGGGGGGGCGGTTTAACCTCCTGGGGGCGGTCAAAACCGGCCTGGTCTGGGAGCTCTCGGGAAAAAGTCAACTCGTGAGTCGATCTCCCAAACGGCTTGAGCTCTTGAGACGACACTTTGGGGAGATGATGTACACCTCCAGTGGAGTATATTCCCCAAAGATCTCGACTTCAAACCCACTAGAACTACCGGAATCTCAGATCACGTGAAGAACACTTCCACCCCGAGTTCATCCAAAAATCCCCAAATCCGAAGCGATTCTTTGCGTTTCGAGGGGGCAAATCACCAGGAAAAGAGTGTCCACGACCTCATGTGTGAATCCCCCAACAAACACGCAAGGAAACGACCTCAAACACAAGGAATCGAAAATCTCCCAAAGGGGCCAAAAAGAGCCACGGGATGAACAACGAAATCACACACAAAGGGATACAAGAAAGCCAAATCTTCCATACATCACGAGGTCAACTTCTTTACAAAGAGGCTAGCTATCCTCCCTTCATCCAACCCTCTCAAAGATTTCTCCGGTGAAGCACTTGGCTAGCCTATGGAAAACTAGAAAGAAAAACTAGAAGAGATGACAGCCACCAAGCCCTAGGGGGCCTATTAGTAGTCCAAGTGGTGGTGCTCTAAAGACTAAACTACCCCTAAGTGATACATACCCCTCAGGGGCAAATTTGACATTTGGTTTCAGATATTTTCCGGCTGGGACACCTTCCACCACAAGCTAGCTTCCCTCCGACGCAAGGCTTGCAGTGACGCCGCGTGTCCTCCGGATCGAAGCTCCTCGACGCCGATTTTGGGCCGGCCCAGGGGAGGCGGTTAAACCGCCCTTGGGGGGCGGTTAAACCGCCCCTGGCTGGTCACCTCAGCCCAGCTGCCCAATCTTTGCCTCGTCGAGTCCTCGGCCTTGGTTTTGAGGCCCAAACCAAGGGAAACCGTCCACCGATGATTTTGTGGCCAAAGCACCAAACCCTGCGTACAAGCTTCGGTCGTTAGCCGCCACCTTGTACCGGCTTCACGTCCACGTACGAGCTCCGATTGTGAGCCGCTACCTTGCACCGGAACCACGTCCCCTTGTTCGTTCTTGCCAGCATGTGAACCGCACTTGATCCATTTGGCCACCGGGTCCCTCGAACCAAGCCTACTTGTCTCTCCGCTCCTCGGAGGCCGCCATGGCTAAGACCTTTCACGCCTGTTCTTCACCTGCACCAATGCAACCAAGCCACATTCTACACCTGCAATACTTGAGCCAAGGGAAACGTCAATCCACACCACGTTGTCAATCACTCATCACACCAGGAAGCGACCATCCACCGGTCCTCGGACACACCGGGTCCTCACGGGATCACCCTGCGAGATAGATCACGCTGGAGTTCTGGAGCTAGGAGTCACAAGAAGGTATGGCCACGGTTGTGATCTTGTGATGTACAATCATTCATGGTGAAGTAATAGATGAGTTCAGATTCTCTTGCGATCCATTTGCCTCCTTCTATGATTTTATTCTGTCTCGAGTTTGCTTATTCCAATCTATGGTCGACGTAGATTGCATAGGGTGTTCCTGTAGTCATGGTGACTAGAGGTGCATACCGGATCTATCGAGTAGTATGACACGAACTTGTGTTCGTGCCTGTGTGTTTACTACGCTGATAGGGAGTACAGTAACAGGGTGTGACCCGTGTAAGGTAGGTGATCCTCGGGAGTCAGACCGGAGGGTAGAGATTTAAAGATGCATTGAATGAGAACGATGTTTTGCTTGCCAATCTAGCTAGAACTACAACATATGCATAGGCTAGGCTTTATCCTAGATGAGTTACCTCTTGTTCATAAGTGTTTATGCTTGATCATGTTCACAATCATCTCGCAACTTGATTAATGCTTTCCGATGCATAGTTAATATAGGGTTTGTGACCTTGTTTCCACGGATTGATAAACCTTGGAGGAATACTCTCTTGAGGGAAGAGCTACAATGATCCATGCACTTGCGGTGGATCTTCGTGTGTGTTTGCGCTGCCAACAGAGAGAGACAAGCCCCTCGCACAAAGGGAGTACATCAGATTGACTCCATCGATATGCTGGCAGCTAAGATGGACCTCCTCTTGAAAAGGACGGAATCTCCTGGTAAGGAGATGAATCAAATCATGGAGGAAAGAATCAAATGTGTAACATATGGAGAAGCAGGACACTTGGGTGACAGTTTCCGATGGCGCAAGAGGAAGCCTACTTTATTGGAAACAATAATACTTCAGGCTTTCGTCCTCAATATGGTTGGAATTCCAAGCCCAACTTCCCCTTCGGCCAACAGCAAGGTAATAGCTCTAACAACGGTTTTCAACCATCTTTAAAAGATATCTGGTATGGCCAAAAACAAATTAATGATAGCATTAGCAAGAAATTTCTCACCAATGATAAAGTTATGGAGTCAATGGCCTCCCAGATAGAAGCTTTTAATTCTGTTGTTAAAAACCAGCTGAGTTTTGACAAAATGATTGAAACTCAAGCAGCTCAACTGGCCGCATCTTGTCCTAACCCCAACGCGGGAAAGCTTCCCGGGCAACCGGAGGTTCCCTTTAAGGAAAATGTTAGTGCAGTGACCATGCAGACTAGCAAGTCCACGCAGGATCCACACAATCCTCAAGATGCAGGTACCCAACAGAAGAAAGCTAGCGACGCCGAGCTAGCACCCGAAGAGGAAGATGAAGAGGAACCCATCCCTATCTCGAAGGAGGGGAACGAGGCACCAAAAGCCTTTAGCGACAGCCGTGATCGCACTTTCCTCCCGTATCCAGAACGGAGGAGAAGACCGGTGGCCGACGAGCAATTCGACAAGTTCGTCAAGGTAATCAAGAAAGTATACATCAATAAGCCACTTCTTGATGCTTTGCAGGTCCCGACATATGCCAAGTATATCGAGGATATACTTAGCAATAAGAGGACTCTACCCACAAGGTAGACGGTGCAGCTAACCGAGGAGTGTAGCTCCGCTATACTCGGGCCCCACCTAAAGAAGAAGAAAGATCCTGTCTGCCCCACGATTTCATGCTCAATTGGAGGCCAAGATTTCGACAATGCCCTATGTGACTTGGAAGCAAGCGTCAGCATGATGCCTAAGGTATTCTTCGACCACCTTAAACACATTTCGCTTGTCTCTACGCCCATGTGTTTGCAGCTAGTGGATCAATTGGTCCTCGGAGTCACAGAAAATGTTCCGGTCAAGATCAGGGACTTCTTCGTCCCTGTGGATTTCATTGTTCTTGACATGGAAGCCGAAGCCAAGAACTCTATCATTCTTAGGAGACCATTCTTGAGTACTGCGAATGGAAACATCGACCTAGGAGAAAGGGACCATTCAACTTAGAATCAACGGAGAAACCAAAAATTTCTCCTTCAGTCCTAAAGAGACCCCTCAACAAGTCAATATGGTCAGAGAAATCGTACCCAGAAATCACAGGATGCCAACCATAGAATCACTCATGAGAATGGTGGAAGCTTTCACCGCCAAAGAAAAGAAAAGGCATGGCCGTTATCATGCACGGTGAAGGATATCGAGAGCCAAAGCTCTGGAAGAGCAAGCAAAGTGCGATAAGAAGGTTGAATCCAAGCCTCGTCCGGTTGTTGGCAATCCTTAGCCTAACAGATAAATCCGCAAGCGTACGGATACCGATGTAGCTTTCACCTGGGAGTGTTCCAAGGTATCGAATTCACGAGGAATGAGAAGTGTACTAGAAGTGGTTCTGGTTATCCAGGGGACGACGGGGGTGAAGAAGAACAGATAAGTTGGGTAAAGGTAATCTAATGTCGACTTGCTAACCTCCTATCAGGAATACTTGATTCCTCTAGTCGCTTCGACGGCTAGAACGGGAGAACCTCAGAACGGGGTGAGAGAGGGGGTTCTCCGGGATCAGCAATACTGTTATGAGTACACCCAAACGTGGTGGACTACGAAGGACGGATAGGGCTGTCACCACCTGCCGCCTACCACAACAGTTCCGTGGGGTGCAACACAACCTCAGGTAGCTAGCCAGCACAGGCACCACGCCTAAGCTACTGATCTCCACCCAACGCGAAGGGCTATAGAGGAAATCCCAAACAAGAGTTGCTGTCACTCGCGCAGACTCAGGTACCCGCAACTAGAGAAAGCATTCAAGAACTACTAATGTAAGAAGAGAAAGCAGTAAAGACAAAAGAAGAGGAACTTTACTCGAACCGAAGCTTCATTCCTCGGAGGCACAAGTTGGTGAGAGGGCCGACACTCCGGCTCCTCTCCGGACTCTCACCTCACCACTCTCCCTATTTTCTAAGCAAGCGCTATGCCTTGGACTTCTCCAATGCCCCGTGGTGTGTTGAATGGGGGGTCACCTTCTATAGCCTTCCAAGGGCGGTATCACGCGTAGGGATGACGCCAAGGACTTGCATTAGCTTCCACGCCAAAGGGGAGGAGTAACGGTCACAGTCATAGGTCGGCCGGCCTCCTTCAGGCCGTTCGGCCTGGAGATGGTGCCATTTGGCACCGTCTTTCTCGTGGACGGTCCTGATGCTCTCCTAATGAAGGTTGTAGTGGCGTTCGATCCACGCTTCACAGTTAGAGGCTGGTCGGCCTAGGGTAGGCCGGCCGGCCTGGCTCTGGCCTGTCTCGGCCCTCCATTGCACCGACATGCTCATGGATAGTTGCTTGTTGTCTGAAGAGGCGGTTCCAGTCGAAAAGTTTGGTTTAGTCGCTGCATGTGGGCCTTCCGCTCCATGTCTTAGGCCTTTCGGTCTCAACTTCACTCATCCTTGTCAATTCCATGCTTGGGAGTCCTTTGGTGACTCCCTAAGGCCATCTTGCAATGGTTGAGGTGGTTTGGTGGAGGTCCAGGGCCGGCCGGCCTTGTCCAGGCCGATCGGCCTGGCAGGGTTTTGCCGGCGATCTTCCCGGACGCGTAACTTTCTCGTCCGGACTCCGAATTGGGTCATCCAAATGTCCATTTCGATCATCTCAGAAAGCTTTTTGATATGGGGCTTTCAAATATGTGATTTGGATAACTTTTGCACCATGTCCAAGTCTCCTTTTTCTCGGGATGAACCTTGGCTTGTATGACTTCACCGATGTTGGTATTTATGCTTCATATTACCTATATTTCCTTGAAAAACATAATGGTGCACAAAACTTGTGGAACTCATTAGTTTAAATAAAATATTATATGAGCGTCAATTAGTTCCTTCATTAAGTTGGGAAGGTTGACGGTCAAAAGTGGCATATAGTGGCCGTCAACACACCCCTACGCTTAGATCTTTGCTCGTCCCGAGCAAAGGGTAGGATTTAGAACACCGGGCCGAGCAAGAATTAAGGTAGGCTTTGATGCACAACTTCTCAAGGTAATAGCTAGCATAAATGTTATTCCAAAACATCTCCCATACCTGTGGGGTTTGAAGTGGCTATGATACCTACCTTGAGCAGTTGAAAAGTGGAACAACTCGAATGAAGATATGACTTCCCTCTTCATCAACCATACTTGGAGTTTTTTTAGAGAAGAATACTTTAGCTCATAAGATCCTCAGATGGCACTCTCGAGTCGCTCATGCGGCATTTTCATTCCTCACTGAGGCCAGTAGCCAGCCTCTCCCTACAATCTATAGGCTTATGTGGAGCGCGGTGTTGACGGCCGTTATATGCCATTATTGGTCATCAACCCTGGCATAAAACAAATCCCAAACTAGACATAGGGATTTAATTCTAACTATTTCCACTAGCTTTGGTGAATTGTTGATTTCAGGAGGCCACATCTGGATACAACGATAAAAACATGCAAAATACATATAAAAGTGGCACCATTGGAATGCACCATTGCGAAGGCCTTGTTGAGACGATCAAAATGGATATTTGGATGACCCAATTCGGAGTCCGGACGAAAAAGTTACGCCTCCGTGAAAATCAGCCGGCGAAACCTGCTAGGCCGGTCGGCCTGACTTAGGCCGATCGGCCTGGACAAGGCCGGCCGGCAAGCAATCATCTCCAAAATGCTCCAAACTTTGCACAAGGACCTTAGGGAGTCACCAATGGACCCCCAAGCAAGAATTGACAAGAATAAATGAAGTAAAGACTGAAAGGCCTAGGCTATGGATTGGAAGGTCCACCTACCTAGGATTCTCGGACAACTTCAACTTAACGCAACCAAAACCGCCTCAAGGGACAACATGCAACCGTTGATGAGTGAGTCGGTGCAACGGAGGGCCGAGAGGGGCCAGTGCCAGGCCGAACGGCCTCCCCTAGGCCGCCCCCCCCACAACTGTCAAGCTTGAGGTGAACGCCACCACAACCGTTATCAGGACATCATCAGGAGCGTCCACAAGAAAGACGGTGCCGAATGGATGACATCCCAGGCCGAACGGCCTCCTTCAGGCCGACCGACCTACTTCAGTGGCTGTTACGCCTCCCCTTTCGCGTGGAAGCTAAGCAAGATGGTGGCGTGACAATTACGCAGGATTCCACCCTTGGGAGGCTATAAAGGCGCCCTTCACCCCCACTCAAGACACAACAACATAGAGGAGAAGAAGCTCTAGGGCGAAGCGCTACCACTCCCATACTTAGAAAATAGGGAGAGAGGTGAGGTGAGAGTCTGGGAGGGAAGCCGGAGCATCCGGTTTCTCTTCCACTTTGTACCTTGGCGGATGCGGCTCAACTTCGAGTAACATCCGGGTCTTGTCTGATAATTCTGGTTCCCTCTGATTTATTAAGCATTCAGACTTGCTAGCTTTTGTTCACTGGTTCCTCGTTTACTACTTAGTAGTGGGTGCTTTGCTTTGATATCAAGTGAAGTAGTAATTATTAGTATATGCATGGTGCCTAGACTAGTCGTTACCTTGGTTTGCACCCAGTTCAACGGAATAGTTGTGGTAGCCGGCAGGTGGTGACAGCCCTGTCCGGCTGACGTAGTCCACCATGTTAGTTCTGGACTGTAGGACTTAGGGGTAGGCGGTACCACTCCCCTTCTCATCCCTTTCTGTGAGTGGTGGTGTCTCAGGCGCCCGAAGTGAACTCTGTTGATAAGTCTGCATTGCTTGATCTATCAAAATATCCACTATTACTACACAAGTACCCTCTCTACCCTCAGCCTTTTTATCTCTTCTTTTCTTTTTGTTGTCATCTATATCCCCCATATTACCCTTTCGGACGAATTAATTAAGGATTAGTACACTTCTCATTCCCCGTGGAAATCGATCCCTGGAATACTCTCGGGTGAAAGCTACATCGGTATCCGTACGCTTGCGGATTTATCTGTAGGTAAAAAAAAATACCAACAAGCTTTCTGGCGCCGTTGTCGGGGAACAGTAGCTGTTCTTATCCGGAACCTAGTTCGTCCACATATCATCCACCTACCATCATGAATTCCACTCCTACCTTATATCAATTCTCAGCTCCAAAAGCTGAAGATCTGGAGCCACCACCATCATCTCACCCCATAAAAAGCTCTGGCTACGAAATACACACAAAATTCATAGCCAAGATCAGAGAGAATCTATTTTCTGGAGCTGAAGGGGAGAATCCTTATGTTCACTTACGGGGATTTGAGCAAATTTGCTCATGCCTCGTGATCACGGGGATGGCCCAACAAACTCTGAAATGGAAGGTGTTTCCCTTCTCTTTGACAGGTCGAGCAAACATATGGTGCGATCGCTATCGTGAGAGAGTGAAGGGAAGTTGGGAGACACTACGAGATAAATTCTGCTTAACCTTCTTCCCTGAATCTCAGGTCGCTGACCTCCGAATCCAGGCCCTCACCTTCAAACAAAGGGGAGGAGAATCACTAGGGGCCGCTTGGGCTCGATTTACCTATCTTATGGCCACAAGACCTGACCTAGGGATCCCTGAACCCATCCTTCTAATACATTTTAGAAGAGGCTTCGAAATCGAATCAGCCGAATTCCTAGATTCGTCGTCATTAGGATCTTTCACTCATTTGACACCCAGTGAGGGGAGGGCCATTCTAGAAAAAATTGTAGAGAACACCCTGTACACTGGGATCTATGATGAATTCCTGGAAGAAATTCCTGAGGAGGCCATAGAAGAGACATCCGCGTCGGGAGATGTGAAAGCATCACAAGAATTCACACCGATCGTAGCACATCTCTCCGATACTCTCCCTGAACCAACACCCTCGTATGATCATCGTCGACCTTTCCTTTATTCTATGTTCGACGATGATGAATCCATAGCATACGGTGATGCCCCATCATCACCAGGGAAAGAAGATGATGCTTATAGAGAATCTGAGGTAATGACCTCTGACCCCCAAAAAGAATGCTTGTCCAATACTGAGCAACCTAAAAAGGATTCACCATCGCATAACCCGGATTTCCAATTCTCAAAGGACAAATTCGGATCCTCTAGAGGGGATTCACCACCCCTTAATCCGGAGACTCAATTCTCGGAAGATGAATTTGAATTTTCCGATGAGGAGTTCAAAGCTTCTGTCTCATTAAACCCCCTAGAGTTCCAAGAATTACATCAATCTCAAAATCTTTTCTGTGATTCCGAGGAGAATATTTGCCTTCTTGACCCAGAAAAATCAAAGGGCTTCCATATCGAAGGAAAAGATATGCCTCAAGAGTACTACAAGCTCAATTTCGAAAACATTTGCTCCGTCGACACTCCTGAGGTAGCAAATTCCATGTTGGGTTCGGAAGGAAACGATGAGTATGGAGAATTCATCTTTGAAAAATCAAAAGATCCATGTTTTTCTGTGAAAACTCCGTCTCATCCCGCTATTAGTACACACGATGACTCCAACCACTGCCTATCTTATCAAGACGATTTCAGAAGAGTGGTTATGGATGATTTTGTTTATCATAAATATTGCAAATCTCATCGTGGTTTGTTGCACTAACCTTGCAGCTAAAAGCTTCATGACACATCAAAATATTGGTGATAAGACGGGAACGACATCACCAATGGTGGCTGCAAGAGAATGTTCCCAAGGTCAAGCTTATGACCATAAACAAAGCACTGCCGGGAGATAGCCCGGATGATTAGTATTCATTTCCCTTTTGAATAAAAAGCAAGATCATGTCTTTAGGATAAAGTTGTCCTTCGGCTATTTTTGGTTGCTAACCATTTCAGGTGGAGATCAAGAAGAACGATGGATAAGTGAAGCCTAAGAGCATGAGAGCTACATCAACTACAACACCTTAGTACGTCTTAGTGAGGGAACATTATGAAGGGTTAACTTGATTTGTGTTGCCGAGCAATCCAAACTCCAAGTCTGGGGGAGGTATGTGAGTATCCCAAGTAAAGTTCCTTTCATGCCAAACTTTCTTTGGTTTGGAGATGGTGTTTGTTCGTGCATCTTGCCAAAAAAACACAATAAAACTTGAATAAAGGCTCCCCGGTTCTTGAACCAGTAGAGCCCCTCTTTTGTTTCCACCTTTTGTTTTTGAATAACAGTACCAGCACAAGTACAAGTGTGGGGGAGATCTCTCAAGCTCATCATCAACATACACATTCGAGGCTCCCCACGAAGGTGTCGCACAACATCGACTGCGCTAACATGACAAGAAAAAAAAAGCGATGGTATGTGCACTCCACCTCTCGCTCCTTAATTCATGAGTTTGATTGAATTTCAATCCCTATCATTAAAATCAATCTCAATATAAAATAATTCACCCTGCTATGCCTACCCTTCATGTTCCCATGTTTGGCTTGCATATGTTTTATTCCTCGCTTCATCTTGCCACTTGTGAATAAATATTTCTAGGGAACCATGTTCATCTAAGTAGTTGATGTTTGAGATATGGTTTGATGACATGATCTTCACTCTCATGTTTAAGTGCTTGGGAAATTTATTTGAAAATTTGAAAACCCTTTTGCAAAGCTCCTCTTTGATATGCCAAAGTCCTGCCAAAGCCATATGTTGAGTTATCTTGAAAACCATGTACACATATGCTACTTGTCACTGCATTGAGCTTTGTCGAATTGTTGCGACCCTTATGAGAATTCTTTTCATGCTTTCATGATCAAGATCACGTACACGTTTATCCCCTTGCTATACTTCTACACTGGAAGTTAGCATTGTATCATTCATCCATCCATTCCACAAAATAAATGCTCCATCATGGATGTGCAAGTCTCACTCCTCAGTATTGTTACAAAAGGGACATGGCTATCGAAGAAAAAAAAATATGGACACATGAAGGTCCACGCAAAAAAAAGGAAAATAAAGAAAAAAAAGAAAAAAATTGGACACATGAAGGTCCAAGAAAGAAAAAAAATATTGATAGCCATGTTCTCAAAAGATTTTATTTAAAGGAGAGAGACCACACACAAAGGAGTTTTTTTATTCCATCCACCATCCATCATACCCATACACGTGCACATCTTGATCTGATTGTATGATTTGATTTCTTCTTGGATCCACTCTTTGACTTTGCAATACATGTGATGCAAGTATGCCTCATCTTCATACCCTACCTTGAGCTCCACATATAGCCATCTTTAGAAGTAGGATGAAGAAAGGAAAGTTAATGCCTCGGTGAGAATATATACACATTGAGAGATCCGAGAGAATCAAATGAGGAGCAATGCAAAGGTTTGTTTTTGAAAACTTATTGAAAAATCCCAAGCTACTTGACACATGGAGTTAAAGTGATTTGATTCACGACCGTTCCATTCCTCAACTACTCAAGATGGCATGATAGACACGACAAAATTCACAAGTACAAGGTATGGCTTGGAATATTTCATATGCTTGTTCCATTTCCTTGGATGTCATGTGTCGTCTTAGTCCCTACTCCTCTCTCGAGGACGAGCAAGGGTCTAAGTGTGGGGGTGTGTTGACGGCTCTTATATGCCATTATTGGTCATCAACCCTGGCATAAAACAAACACCAAACTAGACATAGGGGTTTAATTCTAACTATTTCCACTAGCTTTGGTGAATTGTTGATTTCAGGAGGCCACATCTGGATACAATGATAAAACAGGCAAAATACATATAAAAGTGGCACCATTGGAATACACCATTGCGAAGGCCACGTTGAGACGATCTAAATGGATATTTGGATGACCCAATCCGGAGTCCGGACGAGAAAGTTACGCCTCCAGGAAAATCACCGGCGAAACCTGCGAGGCCGGTCGGCCTGACTTAGGCCGATCGGCCTGGACAAGGCCGGCCCGCCAACAATCATCCCCAAAATGCTCCAAACTTTGCACAAGGACCTTAGGGAGTCACCAATGGACCCCCAAGCAAGAATTGACAAGAATAAATAAAGTAAAGACCGAAAGGCCTAGGCCATGGATTGGAAGGTCCACCTACCTAGGATTCTCGGACAACTTCAACTCAACGCAACCAAAACCACCTCAAGGGACAACATGCAACCATTGATGAGCGAGTCAGTGCAACGGAGGGCCGAGAGGGGCCAGTGCCAGGCCGAATGGCCTCCCCTAGGCCGGCCGGCCTCCAACTGTCAAGCTTGAGGTGAACGCCACCACAACTGTCATCAGGACATCATCAGGAGCGTCCACAAGAAAGACGGTGCCGAACGGATGACATCCTAGGCCGAACGGCCTCCTTCAGGCCGGCCGACCTATTTCAGTGGCTGTTACACCTCCCCTTTCATGTGGAAGCTAAGCAAGATGGTGGCATGACAATTATGTAGGATTCCACCCTTGGGAGGCTATAAAAGGCGCCCTTCACCCCCACTCAAGAACACACAACAAGATAGAAGAGAAGAAGCTCTAGGGTGAAGTGCTACCACTCCCATACTTAGAAAATAGGGAGAGAGGTGAGGCGAGAGTCTGGGAGAGAAGCCGGAGTTGCGGTTTCTCTTCCACTTTGTACCTCGACGGATGCGGCTCAACTTCGAGTAACATCCGGGTCTTGTCTGGTAATTCTGGTTCCCCCTGATTTATTACTCATTCAGACTTGCTAGCTTTTGTTCACTGGTTCCTCGTTCACTACTTAGTAGTGGGTGCTTTGCTTTGATATCAAGTGAAGTAGTAATTATTAGTATAGGCATGGTGCCTAGACTAGTCGTTACCTTGGTTTGCACCCAGTTCAACGGAATAGTTGTGGTAGCCAGCAGGTGGTGACAGCCCTGTCCGGCTGACGTAATCCACCACGTTAGTTCTGGACTGTAGGATTTAGGGGTAGGCGGTACCACTCCCCTTCTCATCCCTTTCTGTGAGTGGTGGTGTCTCAGGCGCCCGAAGTGAACTCTCTTGATAAGTCTGCATTGCTTGATCTATCAAAATATCCAGTATTACTACACAAGTACCCTCTCTACCCTCAGCCATTTTATCTCTTCTTTTCTTTTTGTTTTCATTCATATCCCCCATATTACCCTTTCGGACGAATTAATTAAAGGATTAGTACACTTCACGTTCCCCGTGGAAATTGATCCCTGGAATACTCCCGGGTGAAAGCTACATCGGTATCCGTACGCTTGCGGATTTATCTGTAGGTCATAAGAAATAACAACACTCGGGTAGGGGAAATGTAGGCCCACCTATGTTGTGTATATTGTTAAGTCAAAAATTTGTCCTAGTGGAAGTTGTGACACTTCATATTCCGGTCATTGAGAAATAGATAATCAAGGATGGGGGAGAAAATGGACATAACACAAGCACAATGGATTGTGATGAACAAACCATAAATTATGCTTTTGAAAGGATATGGCCTTGAGCGGTACTCTTTATTTTGCATGGATCCCTGTTAGGACTTTGAAGACTTGAAACTATCGAGCTCTCTATCTCTCCTCTTATTGTTTTCTTTTTGCCCACAACTAGGCAAGTTTTCTTTTTTTTTTGCTCGATAGATCCATGTCTTCTCTCGAATATGGGGAAGGGATAGCTAGAGTATTTATTTTGAATGGCCATATTTGTGGATAGGATTTGGTCAAGGGTATATGGATGAAATGATTTTGGTTTGGTTTGATGGAGGAATGTCTGATGAAAGTGGATGCAAGAATCCATTTTGGAATCAGCATCTCCAGACATGGAAGGGCTAGCACTAAAGGATAGACGCAAAGGAAGAAATGATTGGTATTGAAATGTCACTTTCCCATAAGGACACAAAGTTTGACAAAATTCAACATAAATATATAGGTGGCATATGTAAGGGTTTGATCATATGAAATATTTGGCTCTGGTAGGAATTTTCAACCACTGAGCAATTTGTGCCTGAGGTTTTTTTCAGAATAAGAAAAACTCCAAGCAAGAATTAATAAAGAAGAAAGAAACACTTCTAACTCATTATCTCACACTCGTCAACAACTTAGGCAAGACCCCCCTAAATTTTTGATCCCACAAGCATAGAGTCCTAGTTAAGGAATAAAGCTTGTGCTCGCTGACATGTGAGATGCAAAGTTGTGATCAAGATAACTTGTTGCATGTAGATCATCATCCTTTTTTTATGAACAAGAGGCTCAATACAAAGATATGAACATTATGAAATAACCTCAAGTGGGGAAATAAAGTGCAAACCAGCGTTGAAGGATTGACCATGCTTTGCTTCGTGCTCAAATAATGTCCTCCCCCACGCTCAGATTTTGCGACACTTGGTGCCAAAAACTGAGCGTCTAGGTTGTAGCCTTTTGCCCAACTCTTCGTTTATTTGAGTCTCAACCTGAAAGGTTAGTGACAAAAATACTCGAAGGAAGCAAGTCCTGAAATTATGTCATGAAACTTTGTTCAGTTTTATTCATTGAAAATAAAGATTTTTTTATTGTTATTATCATTTTTATGACGGAATTCGAAAGAAAAAATTAATGAAAATACGGGTTACCTCCCGGCAGTGCTTGTTTATGGTCAAAAGCTCGACCTTGGGAGCCTCTTTTCGAAGTAGCAGCTAGCTTGGTGTTGTGGCTCCCTCCATCACCAATCTTTGGATGTCGTTTCTCTAGCTGCAAGGTTCGCACAACATACCACGACGAGATTTGCAATACTTATGATAAACAAAATCATCCATAACCACCCTTTTGAAATTGTTTTGATGAGGCATGTGATGGTTGGAGTCATCATGTGTGCTAATGGTGGGAGTAGATGGAGTATCCACAGGGAAACAAGGATATTTGGTTTTCTCAAAGACGAAATATCCATGCTCATCATTTTCTTCCGAACCCGACATGGAATTTGCTACCTCAGGAATATCTACAGAGCAAACATTTTCAAAACCAAGCCTGTAGTATTCTTGAGGCGTATCTTTCTCTTTGATATGGAGGTCCTTTGATTTTTCTAGATCAATCGCAAAATTGATATGATCCTGGGAGTTATGAGGAGTTTGACGAGATAGGAGCTTTGAACTCCTCATCAGAAAATTTGAATTCATCTGCCGAGAATTGAAACTCCGGATCGAGGGATGGTGAATCCTCCTTAGGAGCTTTGGACTACTCATTAAAAAATTTGAATTCATCTTCCGAGAATTGAAACTTCGGACCGAGGGATGGTGAATCCTCCTTAGGGGATTCAGACATATCCCTTGAGTATTGGAGACCCGAGAATCTGGATTCAGACATGTCCCTTGAGTATTGGAGACCCGAGAATCTTGAGAATCAGGGATGTCGTCTTAAAGAATGGAAAATACTGCTGGGCATCGGTCCAGGATTCTTCTTGTGGGTCGGAGGTCACTACCTCAGATTTTCTATAAGCATCATCTTATTTTCCTGGTGATGATGGGACATCACCGTATGCTATCGATTCATCGTCATCGAACATGGAATAAAAGAAAGGTTGATGATGATCATAGGAGGGCTTAGGATCTGAGGTAGGGGTTTTGGTTCGACAAACTTCTGTGGACAAGGATATGGAGAATGACCAAAAACATTCATTCTGTCAGTAGGCTCTTGCAATTTTTCAGGAAGATCTTCGTATATTCCGGTGTGTGCGGCATTCTTGAGCATCTTACCAAGGATGGCTCTCCCTTCACTTACGGTTAAGAAGAGGAAGGATCCTCTAGAAACTGCATCCAAATGGTGTGCACTTTCTTTTCTAAGACCACCAACAAAGTGTTGTAAGCGTATAGCCTCGGGTATACCCATGTCTGGTCCTGAAAATATAAGCTTGGTGAAACGAACCCAAGCTGCTCCCAAAGATTCTCCTTCTCGTTGCTTGAAAGAGAGGGCTTCTGTACGAAGGGCAACGACCTTCGATACGGGGAAGAATTTGAGACAAAACTCATCTTTGAGAGCATTCCAATCACCTCCTACAGTCTCTATGGTCATATAATGCCATTCTTTGGCAACTCCAATCAGGGAGAATGAAAAGAGCTTCCATTTCACCGTTTCATGGTGCATGCCTGGTATTGAGATGACAGAGCAGTTCTGTTCGAATTCTCGTAGTTGGGTGTAAGGATTTTCATCCTTGTGTCCAGAGAAAGATTGTGATCGAACCAAGGCTACGAGACTAGGGCGGATCTCGAAGCCTGAGGTATGGATGGGGTGTGATGAAGGTGGAGGCACCCAATGATTATGCCCTGGTGCCGAGAACTTATGGAGGGTAAGGGACTCCATAGGGAAGATAGGATGGTAATTTTTTTTAACAAGGGATGGTATGGTAGGTGGAGTGATACAAGGATAAACTAGAATGATACTAGTACAGCTACCGTTCCCTGGCAACGGCGCCAGAAAGCTTGTTGGCAATCCTTAGCCTAATAGATAAATCCGCAAGCATACGGATACCGATGTAGCTTTCACCTAGTAGTGTTCCAAGGTATCGAATCCACGAGGAATGAGAAGTGTACTAGAAGTGGTTCTAGTTTATCCAGGGGACGACGGGGGTGAAGAAGAACAGATAAGTTGGGTAGAGGTAATCTAATGTCGACTTGCTAACCTCCTATCAGGAATACTTGATTCCTCTAGTCGCTTTGACGGCTAGAACGGGAGAACCTCAGAACGGGGTGAGAGACGGGGTTCTCCGGGCTCAGCACTACTGTTATGAGTACACCCGAATGTGGTGGACTACGAAGGACGGACCGGGCTGTCACCACCTGCCGCCTACCACTGCAGTTCTGTGGGGTGCAACACAACCTGAGGTAGCTAACCAGCACAGGCACCACGCCTAAGCTTTCAGCTACTGACCTCCACCCAACGCGAAGGGCTGTAGAGGAAACCCCAAACAAGAGTCGCTGTCACTCGCACAGACTCAGGTACCCGCAACTAGAGAAAGCATTCAAGAACTACTAATGTAAGGAGAGAAAGCAGAAAAGACAAAAGAAGAGGAACTTTACTCGAACCGAAGCTTCATACCTTGGAGCCACAAGTTGGAGAGAGGGGCCGACACTCTGGCCCCTCTCCGGACTCTCACCTCACCACTCTTCCTATTTTGTAAGCTAGCGCTATGCCTTGGACTTCTCCAACGCCCCGTGGTGTGTTGAATGGGGTGGAGGTCGCCTTTTATAGCCTTCCAAGGGCGGTATCACGCATAGGGATGACGCCAAGGACTTGCTTAGCTTCCACGCCAAAGGGGAAGAGTAACGGGCACGGTCATAGGTCGGCCGGCCTCCTTCAGGCCGTTCGGCCTGGAGATGGTGCCATTTGGCACAGTCTTTCTCGTGGATGGTCCTGATGCTCTCCTAATGACGGTTGTAGTGGCGTTCGATCCACGCTTCACAGTTAGAGGCCGGTCTGCCTAGGGTAGGCCGGCCGGCCTGGCTCGGGCCCCTCTCGGCCCTCCGTTGCACCGACACGCTCATGGACTGTTGCTTGTTGTCTAAACAGGTGGTTCCGGTCGGAAAGTTTGGTTTAGTCGCTGCATGTGGGCCTTCCGCTCCATGCCTTAGGCCTTTCGGTCTCAACTTCACTCATCCTTGTCAATTCCATGCTTGGAGGGTCCTTTGGTGACTCCCTAAGGCCATCTTGCAAAGGTTGGGGTGGTTTGGTGGAGGTCCAGGGCCAGCCGGCCTTGTCCAGGCCGATCGGCCTGGCAGGGTTTTGCCGGCGATCTTTCTCGTCCGGACTCCGAATTGGGTCATCCAAATCTCCATTTCGATCATCTCAGAAAGCTCTTCGACATGGGGCTGTCAAATATGTGATTTGGATAACTTTTGCACCATGTCCAAGTCTCCTTTGTCTCGGGATGAACCTTGACTTGTATGACTTCACCGATGTTGGTATTTATGCACCATATTACCTATATTTCCTTGAAAAATATATTGGTGCACAAAACTTGTGGAACTCATTAGTTTAAATAAAATATTATATGAGCATCACTTAGTTCTTTCATTAAGTTGGGAAGGTTGACGGTCAAAAGTGGCATATAGTGGCCGTCAACACCGGTCCGAAAGGAATGGCGGGTAAAAGCAGACCCGAACGAAGATTTCGAGAGTTCTGCTCAGGACATAAAAATTGAGCCCTCGCAATAAGGTATATGGTACGGATCCATGCATTGCATTTGCATATAGAATAGGTTTTCCCTTTTCTTGCATTTCAATTCTTTCAATTAGCATGGCATATTTGATTTTTGAAACATGCATCCATGTTTTATTTATGCATTGCTTAGCATATAAAAAAATTCGGCCAAAATTCTAGGCCAGCAAGCCCCACCTAGGCCGACCGGCCGCACTTGTCAGCAACAGTGGCCAGATCACTCAGCAGGGAACCAGCAATTGTGCATGGGCATAACACGAGCAAGATGGAGAAAATTGGGGACAGCACCAGGCCGTTCGGCTCCACCCAGGCCGGCCGACCTCCCTCCACCGTTGCTGTCCCATCTTCACCAACCAGCAGCACCATGAACAGCAAAGTGACCACCGACAGGAGGATGGGCACGACCGATGCCATGTGCAGGCCGATCAGCCTCATACAGGCCGGCCGGCCTCACCCTGCCACGCCTCTATAAAATCCGGTGCTCAGCACTTCATCAACTCACCCCAAGTGCAGGTATGCAAGCTTCCGCAGTGCTGCACTCTTCCTTTGCTCTAAATCTTGAAAATCTCTAAGCAAGATTAGAGTGCAACCACAAGAAAATTCTGCTGAAATTTATTCTTAATATTCTTGTGTCAACAAACCTCTTCCGGTTGAACGAGAACGTTTGTGGTGGTTCATTCCCCACAAGAACGACTAACCGAGTTGTGGTGATTAATCTCCCACAAGAACGCCTAACTGCTGATTGCCTAACCCTTGATTTCCTTCGGGTATTGTAGAACTAATCTTTTGCAGGAATCATGTGGACTAAGGCGAAAGCGAAGGCACGGGGAGTGGTGACCAAGCTAGGCTCTTCAAGTTCAGGGCGATCCCAAAGCTCCTCTGCTTCCCGAGAAACTATGTCTGTTGATTCGTCTCAACAAGACACAGTGTCCCGGGAGAGCGAGGGGTAACAGGTGCCCCGGAGCAGGCTCCGTATCCGGATCATGACCCGGGTCGAGTACATCATCGCCAGATCCGAAGAAGAGAGAACGGTGCTTGACAAGCTCCAGAACCGCGTCTTCAGTCATGCCAAGTACTTCGACTCCATGCTGTTAATCAAGACCGGTCTCATGGGAGACTACGGAATTTCTGATGAGTTTGAAAGTTGAGGTTCTTCCCACTGAGACGAACATCCGTTTTTGGTTTTTTTTCAATGAGGATTTTATCTTGAGCCCGAAACAGCTCAGTGAGGCTCTTGGTTTCCAGAAGAGATGCATCATTGACGCTGACCTTTTGGTGACTAACCACCGTTACAACCGTGCCCAATGGTGGGATAGCATCACAAGTGAGCCTCTCTCAGGGAAAAACAGCATCACTCCTATCCATAACCCCATGCTTCGCTTCCTGGCAAAGTGGATTGTCATGGTGGTTCACCCGCGTGCTGAATTGCGTCTTTGCCTTTTGTCAGATTTAAAGTGCCTCTATGCCGTGGTTAAAAAAAATTGTTTCTCACCTGTCATGAGCATGCTCGATGACTGGCAGAGGTTAGTCACCGGCCGAGCCACGATTGACATAACCTCGCTGGTCACATGCATTGCCACCCATGTTGGTGCTTTGTAGGGCGCTCAAGTTTCCTTCCTACCCACTTCACAGGTGTCACACCCGATTTTGAGGACAAAACCGAATGCATAGCATATGTGCGCCAAGATTCATTTACACACATATGTTGACGTCATAAGTGAAAATATCATAAGACAGTGTTCAAAACGTAAAGATAGATAGAGTAACTTTATTACACTCTCACGGAAGACTCGAAGGTCTTAATCGTTTATCGATAACGTAAAACGTAAAACTACAGCAAACTTCTCCCACAGCACTTGACTGGTGAACGCCTGCCTTAGAAATCCTCAAAGTCATCGAAGAATTCCCCAACATCCAAATCTTCTGAACAGCAGTTTGAGCAAGGGTGAGTACACTTATGGTTGGTACTCAACATGTGGGGGAAATGCAAAGTTTCCAAGGAAAGGCTAAGGTTTATGGCGATTAGCATTTTTAGTTGGTCATATTTTATTAGCAAGCGCCTATTTACTAGGTACAAGTTATACCAACCCCTTAAATATAAAGAAAACCATAGCATCTCAGAACCAAAGAAACCACAATTTATTTTCATCTTCCAGTTTAATTATCATGTGAGGGTCCAGGCCGCTCTTAACCGTGAGCACGGCTGATATATCAGTTTTAAACACTCTGTAGAGGTTGTACACTTTCATCATAAGTAGTGTTTCCCATGTCGCCCGGGTTTGCAAGGCCCTTAGACACTACCGAGGTGAATGGCTAGGGATTCACATTGAGGTTTTCGCCAAATATACTTAGTACAAAATAATCCGCTAAGTTTTCTAGCCACCGCAGAGCATAAACCTCCCTAATGGTCAGCACCTTAACAAAGGCTGCTACCCCAAGAGGACCGGGCTATACCCTGTCAATGCCACCCCTCTTGACCTTTTCAGGTAAGATTATAAAGAACTAAATTTACTTGGTTAATTGCCAAAGTCAGAGCCATATGACACTTATGGATGCACTGTTTTCCCGGGTGGTTGTCCATGTTCCGATTAACATAAGTGATCTTGCAAGTACCAAAGTTCAACATAAATAAATCAAGTTTAACATTTGTTCAATAGAAACCACCATGAACCATATAGCAACTAGCATTTCTACCCAACATAAAGTAAAACCCGGTTTGACAAGGTGTATGGATAAAATCTAGGCAATCCTTAATATAGGACCCGTCAAGTTTATGCAAAACATAAGTAAATGCAAAGGTGAATTAAATGACATTTCTGGGTTATAAAAGAATATGAAGGGGGGAAAGCCACTTGCCTTCCTCCACAAACTGCTGTTGGTCCTCCTCAAAATGTTGCTCTTGTCCTTCTTCAAAGGTCACGTTCTCTACACGAACACACAAGCAATACAATAAATAAAAGAAACAGTACACCAAAATAATAAACAGAACAAAAGAAGCACATAAAACTGTTCCTTACGCAGAGACGATCCCGTGAGCACAAAAATCGCTCAAAACGGAATTAAAACGGCTAAGATATGAGCTAAACAAAGTTTACGGACCTGCTGGTAAGAAAACTTAGTTTCCAGGGGCTAAACGGGAAAAAAATCGAGGGCTAAAATCTAATTATGTATAAAAACAGGAGGGCTAACATGTAAAAGAACCAAGCTAGGTTGGCTGACATGATAAAATAGAAAGACAGGGGCTAAAACAAAAGAACCAGGGGCTCTTTTCTAAATACTTTTGAACTAAGCTGGACGGCGCTGCAAAAACGAGGAAACCCAGGGGCTCTTTTGCAAAAGAGCCAGGGCACGGCTGGGTTGACCGGTATTGACCCGGTTTGGGTCTGATCTGAGCTGTCGGATTGGGAGCGGGCGGCTGGGATTGATCCGGCGGGTGCGGCGGCGCGCTGGCGGCGGAGACGGCGGCGCTTCGCCGGAATTGGCTCGGCCGCGAGCTAGAGAGCTCGGTTTGCGACGCGGTTTGGCCCTAGAGGGAGCTAGGGCGACGGGGAAGAGGGTTGGGGTGTTCTCACCTGAAGATTGGAGCGGTGGCGGCGGCTTACCCTTGAGAGGAAGGAGCACGGGCGGCGGCGAGCTCCGGCCGGCGTGTTTGAGTGGCGTTTCCGAGCGAGAAAGTGGTTAGGGGGCTCGGGCGGAGGTGTAGGGTCTTATATAGGGTGAGGAGTGGAGCGGAGGCGATGCGAGGGGAGGGGAAAAAGGGCAGGCCGGCGGGGGAGAGAGCTCGGCGGCCATTAATGGCGCGCGCGAGTGGGGGGGTCATGAAGGGGGGAGCTGTTACGGGTCGGGGAGGGGAGGCGACGGCGGTTACTGGTGCGGCGCGGCGCAACCAGGGGGGCGAGTTACGCAGGCGCGGGGGAGGCGGAGAGATGGCGATGGCGCGGCCGGGAGCGGCGCGAGCGGGAGGAGGGAGATGACGGGCGGGGCCCGGCTGTCAGCGGCGCGGGGCGAAGGCGGAAAGGGCGCAGGCGCCTTCGACGCAGCGGGCGCGGGCGCGGGCTGCCGCAGGCCTAGCTGGGCCGGCTGGCCGTGTGGGCCGAGCGCGCGGAAAATGGGCCGCGGCGCTGCTGCTGTGGCTGGGCTGAAAGGAGAGGGGGAGGGTGCGAAGCTGAGCGGGCCGAGAAGATCAGGGAGCAAAAGCGGACTTGCTGCAATTTAAGCAAACAACACTCAAACTAAATTCGAATTCAACCAAATTTGAATTCGACCAACTCAAAATAGAATGCAGCAGCATGGATGCATCAAACACATGTTGATCCTAAAATTATTATTATTATTTTTTAAAGATTCCTTTTGTGATGGATTTTTGGGTGTTACAAATCCTACCCCCTTAAAGAGAATCTCGTCCTCGAGATTCAGAAGGATTGAGAAACAACTGAGGAAATTTTGCAATAAGCTCATCTTCTCTCTCCCAAGTAGCCTCATCCTCGGAGTGGTGACTCCACTGAACTCTGCACATTTTGACCACTTTGCTTCTAGTGACTCTTTCTGATGTTTCTAATATCTTGATAGGATGTTCCGTATAGGTCAAGTCATCTTGCACATTGAGTTCTTCCAAAGGTAATTGCTCTTCGGGTACCCTCAAACACTTTTTCAACTGAGAGATATGAAACACATCATGTACATCTGACAATCGAGCAGGCAATTCTAGTTGATATGCCACTTCACCCTTCCTTTCCAAGATTTGAAAAGGGCCAATATAACGCGGTGACAATTTTCCCTTAACCTTGAACCTTCGGAGACCTCTGATAGGCGAAACCTTGAGATACACGTAATCTCCAACTTCAAATGCCAATTCCCTCCTTCGAGTGTCAGCATAACTCTTCTGTCGGGACTATGCAGTTCTAAGATTGTCTCGGATCATTTGGACTTGTTTCTCGGCCTCTTGAAGAATCTCTGGTCCAAAAACCTGACTTTCTCCCGTCTGACTCCAATACAAAGGTGTTCTACATTTTCTCACGTATAAAGCTTCAAATGGAGCCATCTTGAGACTAGCTTGATAACTATTGTTATAAGAAAACTCTGCGTACGGCAAACTTTTATCCCAACTACCACTATGCTTTAATGCACAGGCTCTCAGCATATCCTCTAGGATTTGATTGATCCTTTCAGTCTGACCATCCGTTTGTGGATGATACGCTGAACTGAAATTAAGCTTTGTATCCATCGATTCGTGTAACTTTTGCCAGAAGCGTGACGTGAACTGAGTGCCTCGATCAGACACTATCTTCTTTGGAACACCATGCAAACACACAATCCTTGACATATATAGTTTTGCTAACTTGGCCCCTGTATGCGTGGTTTTGACCGGTATGAAGTGAGCAACCTTAGTTAACCTATCCACAATAACCCATATAGAGTCGTAGCCATCACGAGTGCGAGGTAATCCTACCATAAAATCCATACCAATTTCTTCCCACTTCCACTCGGGTATTTTCAATGGTTGAAGTAAACCGGCTGGCCTTTGGTGTTCTGCTTTTACTCTCTGGCATACGTCACATAATGCAACGTGTGTAGCTACATCTCTTTTTAACCCATACCACTAGTATTTCTCTTTCAAATCCTGATACATCTTAGTACTCCCTGGATGAATAGAATAGGCTTAATCATGTGCTTCCTTCAATATGAGCTCACGAAGATGGTCAATATCGGGTACACAAATTCTTTTTCTGAACCAAATAGTTCCTTGGTCATCTTCAGTAAAATTTGGAGCTTTTCCAAAACTAATCAAGGTTTTAATTTCTTTTATTTTGGCGTCTGTCAATTGTCCCTTTCTAATTTCTTGTTCAAGGGTAGGCTCAATTTCCATGATCATGACTTCAGTTTGGGCAAGAAACCCTAAGTTGAGTCGCTCCATTTCCCAACACAATTCTTGAGGTATCAATCTGGCTATGGTCATATTAGCTTGACTTTTTCGACTCAAAGCATCCGCTACAACGTTCGCTTTACCAGGATGATACTGAATACTTAAATCATAATGTTTAATCAATTCTAGCCATCTGCGTTGTCTCAGATTAAGATCCTTTTGAGTGAAGATATATTTCAAACTCTTATGGTCAGTGAAGATCTGACATTTGTTACCAACCATGTAATGTCTCCAAATCTTTAAACCTGCACTACGGCAGCTAACTCCAAATCATGAGTAGGATAGTTCTGCTCATGTTTTCTCAATTGTCTAGAGGCATAGGCTACCACTCTGCCTTCTTGCATCAAAACACATCCAAGCCCTAGACGTGAAGCATCACAGTAAACGTCAAATCCTTTGTGGATATCAGGCATTATCAGCACAGGAGCAGTGGTTAATCTTTTCTTCAGTTCTTCAAAACTAGCTTGGCATGCGGCATCCCACTTGAATTCTTTTCCTTTTTCTAATAATGAGGTGAGGGGTTTTACGATCTTTGAGAATTCCTCAATAAACCTACGGTAGTAACCCGCTAACCCAAGAAAACTTCTGATTTCTGGCACGTTCTGAGGCGGATTCCAGTTCAACACATCTTGAACCTTACCTGGGTCTACCATGATTCCACCATCGGTGATAACATGTCCAAGAAAGGAAACCTCTTTCAACCAAAAATCACACTTGCTAAATTTAGCGTACATTTGGTTTTCCCGAAGCTTCTGTAGTACCGATCTCAGGTGTTCCTCATGCTCTTCTTCACTCTTAGAGAACACCAGGATGTCATCAATGAAAACTACCACAAACTTGTCGAGGTATTCCATAAAAATCTTATTCATCAAATACATGAAGTACACTAGAGCATTTGTCAATCCGAAGGACATCACAAGGAACTCATACAGACCATATCTGGAAGTGAATGTTGTCTTCGGAATATCTTCTGCTCGGATTTTTAATTGGTGACAGCCTGATCGTAAATCAATTTTGGAGAACACTTTTGCACCTCTCATTTGATCAAATAGGTCCTCGATTCTAGGGAGTGGGTATTTATTTTTGATAGTCACATCGTTGAGAGCTCTATAATCCACACACAGCCTTCTGGTGCCATCCTTTTTGTCAACGAAGAGAACAGACGCTCCCCAAGGTGACGAGCTAGGGCGGATAAAACCCTTACGTAACAACTCTTCTATTTGTTTCTTAAGTTCTTTTAGATCTTTGACATCCATTCTATAGGGTCTTTTAGATATGGGTGCAGTGCCAGGTATAAGCTCAATAGAGAACTCGATATCGCGGTCAGGTGGCATACCTGGTAAATCTTCTGGAAAGACGTCTGGATATTCGCAGACAATTTTGATATCTTCTAACGCTTTTCCTTCTAGATGATTGACTGTACCCTCTTCCTTAGATGAGCCAGTAGCAACAAATTCAATTTTGTCCCCTTGAGGGCTGGTTAGTAATACTGACTTTTTGGCACACTGAATAATCCCATCATATGCCACTAACCAATCCATTCCCAGAATCACATCAATACCACTGGATTTTAAGACCACTAGGTCGGATGGAAAATCTATCCCCAAAATTTTAAGATTGACCCGCGGGCATAGGTGACTAGCCTTCATCTCGCCGCCCGAGGAATTAACTAGTAACATCTTTCTCATTGGTTGTTTAGGTATGTCATGCTTTGCCACAAATTGATCCGTTATAAACGAATGCGATGCTCCAGAATCAAACAAAGCTGAGACAGGTTCAGAGTTGATGAGGAACGTACCGAGCACAACATCATTAGCTTCCTGGGCAGTATCGGCCGTCACGTGGTTCACTCTCCCACGCACGAAGTTCTGTTGGCCCTTGTTGCCTTGAGCTTGAGAAGACGGCTGAGCAGACCTCGGGGCGTTGCTTCTCTGATTCTGAGGAGCCTGAGGGTTGCGCTTGGGGCAGTTATTGGCATAATGCCCCACTTCACCACACTTGAAACAGCCATTAGGTCGAACGGGGGTGACTGGGTTGTTAGCCCGTGCAGGTGCACCTGTGGCGTTGCCTGACCGGTTCTGCTGCTGGCTGGGAGTGCGTTGTGCTTGATGGTTGAAACGCTGGAATTGCTGAGAAGAACGTTGACCCTGTTGATTTTGCTAATAGTTTCCACTGTGTCCTCCGAAGCGATTCTGGAACCCCTGCGGTTAGTTATAGCGAGGGCGGCTATTGCCACTAGATTGCCCCTGAGACTGAACTTTTGCTTTTGCTCACCAAGCTCTTTACGCTTGCTCTCTAAACCAATGGCTTTGTCCAGCAGCATCTGGAAGTTTGGAAAGGTGTGGCTTTGCAGTTGGTAGTTGAGCGGCCCTATCAGACCATTCAGGAAACGCTCCTGCCTGTTTTCATCAGTGTCAACTTCATTAGGTGAATAGCGAGACAATTGAGTGAATTTATCCCGATACTCACTAACAATCATGTTGCCCTGAGTCAATGCCAGAAATTCCCTCTGCTTGATCTTCATCACACCAGCTGGGATGTGGTGTGTACGGAAACCAGTTCTAAATTCTTCCCAAGTGATGGTGTCGGGAGCCGCATGTGCAGCAGTGAAAGCATCCCACCTAGTCAGATGCAGATCCTTCCAAACGACCTGAAGCATACAAAACCTTCTCACGATCGGTGCATTGTATCTGTTCCAGCTTCTTGGTGATGATCTTTAGCCAGTCATCAGCATCCAAGGGATCAGATGAGTGTGAATAAGTAGGAGGGTGATGACTCATAAATTCCCGGTGCTTGTCTCTGGGCGGTGGTGGCGGCGGTGGTGCATTTGTTGGTGGCTGGTTCTGCTGAGCTTGCAAATTTTGAACAACGGTGGTGAGGTTCTGCAACAGTGCTGCCTGGTTTGCGAAGAACTGTTCCATGGCTGGATCTGGTTGGAGAGGCGGTGCTTGATGATTCGGTGGAGGTGGCAGTGCCGGAATCTGCTGGTTGCTTATATGTGCACGCCTTTGACTTGGAACGTCTTGTCCTCCTCCAGACCTAGGTGTTCACCATCTGATTTGTTAGGAACATAAGACTCAGATCGGTGTAGACAAGGGGTAAAGTAGCATAAGTAATCAAAGATTGAAAGATTGTCAAATGTTCAGATTGTACAGATTCCGTCTTCCTCGCTAAATCGGTTGTAACTCTTAGACAGTATATCTAGAAATCGTGTATTTTACCAGGAGGTAGTTCATAAAATTCTGAAACTAACCCAAGTTGAATCACCTCAATCCAATGTCTGTAACTCGAGATATAAAATAAAGAATCTGACTGAGTCAGGCTGTTATGACAGATTCTCATTTCTGTAAAGACGGGTGCATAGCTCACGAACTGAGAGTCCTAAAATCACGATATTTTACCAGGAAATAACTTATTAAATTCTCATTCCAACCCAATTAGTTTCATGTCGATCGGAGTTCTGAAGCCTCAGTTAAAAATCAAACAGTGCTGCTGTGTCTGAGAGATGACGTGAACAGAATTGCATTGTGCTTGAAAGATGAAAGAAAAGGGGCTAAGATTTAAACTTAAGAGACTTAACTTATTTTATTTCACGATGCATTTGCAGCCATCACACCACAAAACATCACAGTCATTACAAAACTCCAAATCAAGCATTTGTCCACATAGCAAACATTAAAACATCGCACGTCCTCGCAGGAACGGTTCTAACGAGATAACTTATTCAAAGTAGCTAAGCTAGGAGCCTAGCCTATGAAGCCGGTGATAGAACCAGGAGTTCCATAGCGAAGCCTCTTGCGGGGTGGTGAAGCAGTGGGGCAGGGAATCTCCTCCTCTGCGCTCTCTGATGGCTCTTGTCCGGCAAGTTGCGCCTCCAGCTGCGCAATCCTGGCGTTGGCTTTCAGCAGCTGGTCATGGGCATGGGCAAGCTCCGCGGTGGCTCCGTCTAGGTCGAAGTTCAAAGCAGCAGTCACACGAGTGAGGATGTTGATGCGGTCTTCTTTAGCTTCTCCCATCATCACGTTAGTTTGCTCGGTGCCCCTGGGACGACGAGGAAGGTGATGGACCATAGGGCCCTCCTGGCGGCTTCGCTGATGGAAGCGGCGTAGGTACCATGAGGCGTATTGGAGTCGTGCATCGAACGAGACCTGAAACCTCCGGAAGTCTCCAAGCGCTCCCGGAGGTTTCAGGTCTCGTAGACGCGCTAGGTAACGTAGAGCGGCCTCACGGTGCTGCCCAACTCATGCAGCACTTCCTCGAGCAGAGTGGAGAGGTAGCCTTGCTCATCCACCGAGGTGATAACCTCGCAAGTCGTCTCCATCTCCTGAGGATCATCACCCTGATTGCCATTAGCATCATTGTTGTTGTCGGGGGACGTCGTTGTTGTTGTTATCCTCATTATTGGAGTCACCTTCACCATCTCCATCTTCATCTTCATCTTCGTCTTCATCTTTGCTATCATCTCCGGAATCATTCGGATCTCCTCCAGCGGCAGCAGGTGCGGGAGCATTTGGACCAGGAGCAGCAGGTGGTGTTGGTGCTTCTTCCTCTACTAGCACGGGTGATGCTGGAGATGGTGTTGGCGATGCGACTGGAGTTACCAGCTGTCCGTCCGGTCCCATCTCCATAATGCGACCGTCCTCCAACTCGACGTAGAAGTACATCTCTGCTGGTTCCTCCTCCATGGGGGAAGCAGGAGGAGCTGGCTGAGGATGGGTGATGCGAACCTGACGTCCTCCGGTGCTCTTGCGAGCAGTCTTCTTAGTCCTGGCCATCTGACAGATTAAGAAGCAAACTCAGAAATAAGTTAAAACAAGAGATACAAATAAATCAAATAAAATAGATTTTTATGCGGAAATAAGGAAATGTTTTTGGAGCTGAATGGCTTGCTAGATCATGAATCCTTATTTCGACCATTTCTATCTAGGCTAGCGTCCTGTAGTCAACACAGCTTTGATACCACTTCTGTCACACCCGATTTTGAGGACAAAACCGAATGCATAGCATATGTGCGCCAGGATCCATTTACACACATATGTTGACGTCATAAGTGATAATATCATAAGACAGTGTTCAAAACGTAAAGATAGATGGGCAAATTCCTTGGTTGCCATTGAGAAATTGAAGTTATCCTTTCTATGCCATTGAAAATATGGACTTACCTTCACTGCCATTGTTTTAGATTTCTGATACCCTGTATGCCATTGCCGTTATACTGCCGTAAGGTTTGCTGTTAGGTGATTGTAAAAGGACGATTTTACCCCTGCCTTGTCACTCTTGAGCACAGAGCACCTCCACGTTCGATTCCAGCACTGCAAAGCTCGATTTGAGTAATTAGAAGTTTGATTCGAGCACGGAGAAACTCAATCCAGTGGGGAAAGAACTCGATTGTACTGGCCATCACCGGCGAGCCCTCTCCTGTAGTCCTGTGTCATACACGAGTGGCGGCAAGAGGGAAGAACTCGATTGGAAGGTCTGACCGCCATGGCTTCAGAAGAGGAGTGCGACAGCCGCCCGCTTCTTCTTCGACCCGGGGCCGCTGCCGGCGTCCAACTCCATCCTCGCCACGGTCGCCCCCTTGCCGGCGAGGAAGGCGCCCCCTCTTATCTCCGGCGCCTCCCGCTGCTCCTCCCTCCCTGTTCCATCCATCCACAGTTCTTGTGGGAACCCAGGGATCGATCTTGATTGGCGAATGCACGAACTTGCTTCCGTGAGCTAGCTCTGCGCTCTCCTGGCTCTCGCTAGGGGGCATAGAGCAAGAAGCTAGCTAGCTAGCCATGGAGCTCATCAAGGCGTTGTACATGTACGTCGCCGTCGTGGCCCTGCTGCTCTGCGCCTCCATGAACTTCATCCAGAGCCCGAGCGACGTGTTTGGCCCCGTTACGATCCTGGAGCCCAAGCCGTCCGCGGCGCGCGACTTCGGCGCCGTCGTCTTCGAGGTCCAGGTCTGCCGCCGTTATGCGGCCCAGGTACGTTGCCGACGTCGTGCGCCTCCTGGCCGCGTTGTCCTCGGCGTCGGCGGGGCCAAGCGGTGGCCACCGCCGCCGCACGACCGTGGCGCACTGGCGGCGCGGGGCGCGGGGCACTCGCTCCATGGGTAGGCCCAGGAGCGCGACGGCATTGTGGTAGAGGCGCGCGCCGTGGAGGTGTCGTCGCGGCGCGCCGACAGCGACGGGGACACCGGCGGTGCGTACGAGGATGTGGGCTGCGGCGCGATGTGGGTGGAGGAGTGCCTTCGGGTCGGGCTGGCGCCGTGGTCGTGGACGGACTACCTGTACCTGACGGTGGGCGGGACGCTGTCCAATAGCGGCATCAGCGGGCAGGCGTTCAAGCACGTTCGCCCCCTCGCCGGCGAGGAAGGCCGCCCCGGCGGCGGAGCCAGACACCGACGCGACGACGCCGCTGACGTTCGGAGGGGAGTGGTGGCGGTGAACTCGAGCGACCCGCTCGTGAGTTGCTGGCGGAGGAGATGATGGCCGCTGCACCACCAGCTCAAGCACGAGCACGCGGCAACTCTCGCCGGTGATAGAGAGATAAGGGTGAGATAAATTTAGTTCACTAACATGTGGGCCCCACATCTGTACACAGTGCATCTAACGGAGGGACCTAACGGCAATGGCACACAGGGGATTGAAAATCTAAAACAATGGCAGTGAAGGGAAACTCATATTTTCAATGGCACGGAGGGAATAAGATCAATTTGACAATGGCAACGAGGGAATTTGCCCAAGATAGATAGAGTAACTTTATTACACTCTCACGGAAGACTCGAAGGTCTTAATCGTTTAACGATAACGTAAAACGTAAAACTGCAGCAAACTTCTCCCACAGCACTTGACTGGTGAACGCTTGCCTTAGAAATCCTCAAAGTCATCGAAGAATTCCCCAACATCCGAATCTTCTTAACAGCAGTTTGAGCAAGGGTGAGTACACTTATGGTTGGTACTCAACATGTGGGGGAAATGCAAAGTTTCCAAGGAAAGGCTAAGGTTTATGGCGATTAGCATTTTTAGTTGGTCATATTTTATTAGCAAGCGCCTATTTACTAGGTACAAGTTTATACCAACCCCTTAAAGATAAATAAAACCATAGCATCTCAGAACCAAAGAAACCACAATTTATTTTCATCTTCCAGTTTAATTATCATGTGAGGCTCTAGGCCGCTCTTAACCGTGAGCACGACTGATATATCAGTTTTAAACACTCTGCAGAGGTTGTACACTTTCAACATAAGTAGTGTTTCCCATGTCGCCCAGGTTTGCAAGGCCCTTAGACACTACCGAGGTGAATGGCTAGGGATTCACATTGAGGTTTTTGCCAAATATACTTAGTACAAAATAATCCGCTAAGGTTTCTAGTCACCGCAGAGCATAAACCTCCCTAATGGTCAGCACCTTAACAAAGGCTTCTACCCCAAGAGGACCGGGCTATACCCTGTCAATGCCACCCCTCTTGCCCTTTTCAGGTAAGATTATAAAGCACTAAATTTACTTGGTTACCAAAGTCAGAGCCATATGACACTTATGGATGCACTGTTTTCCCGGGTGGTTCTCCATGTTCCGATTAACACAAGTCATCTTGCAATTACCAAAGTTCAACATAAATAAATCAAGTTTAACATTTGTTCAACAGAAACCACCATGAACCATATAGCAACTAGCATTTCTACCCAACATAAAGTAAAACCCGGTTTGGCAAGGTGTATGGATAAAATCTTGGCAATCCTTAATATAGGACCCGTCAAGTTTATGCAAAACATAAGTGAAGGACCGAAACGGCGACCAGAGAGGGGGGGAGTGAATGAGAGCCGATAAAAAATCTTTCCAAACAATCCGGCTATTCTCCCAAATCAACTCCGAAACCTCCGAGAGCAATCTTGCCAAGATCACGTACCCACTGTCAAGCTACTGACCCTAGGAACAAGAAACGAGCAGCGGAACTCGAACCAATCGAAACGAACACCAAAACGACCCGAAACTCGGCTCGATCTAACACACCCAGGGGGGGCGGTTAAACCGGCCAGGGGGGGCGGTTAAACCGCCCGGGCCTGGGAGCCTCGGGAGAAAGTCAAAACAAAAGTGGATCTTCCAAACCGCTTGAGCTCTTGAGGCGAGATTTTGGTCAGATGATCTAGACCTCCAGTGGAGTGTTTTCCCAAAAGATCTCGGCCTCTAACTCAGTACAACTCCCGGAATCGCAGATCTCGCGAAGAACACCATGACCTCGAGTTCATCCCGAAAATCTCAAAACCAGAGCGATTCTCGGCGTTTGGGGGCAAGGGATCACCAGCAAAAGAGGCACAAGGCACTCATACGTGAATCCCCTAAAGAAATCCGAGAGAAAACGCCCGGGAACAAGAAGAACGAAAATCCCTCAAAAATAGCTCCGAAAATACCCACGAAAATAGAAAAAGGAAAGGGAGCTCGGGAAATCAAATCATGGGACAAAGATGAGCAGCACAAACTCAATCACATAACCATGAATTCACCTATACAAACTAGGAATGATTCGAAGTAGTTCTAGGTGGAGGGGATGAAGGGGAAAACAAGTTCCAAGTAAAACCTAAAGAGATAACTAGAGAGATAACAGCCACCAGCCCTGTAGGGGCCTATTAGTAGTCCAAGTGGTGGTGTCCTAAAGACTAAACTACCCCTAAGTGATACATACCCCTCAGGGGCAAATTTGACATTTGGTCTTCAGATATTTTCCGGCTCGGGCACCTTCCACTGCAAGCTAGCTTCCCTCCGACGCAAGCCTTGCAGTCACGCCGCGTGTCCTCCGGATCGAAGCTCCTCGACGCCGATTTTGGGCCGGCCCAGGGGGAGGCGGTTAAACCGCCCCTGGCAGCCACTCTGGCCCAGCCGCCCAAATTCGCCTCGTCGAGTCCTCGGTCCTTGGTTTTGAGGCCCAAACCAAGGGAAACCGTCCACCGATGATTTTGTGGCCAAATCACCAAACCCCGCGCGCAAACTTCGGTTGTTAGCCGCCACCTTGCGCCGGCTTCTCGTCCGCGTACGAGCTTCGGTTGTGAGCCGCTACCTCGCACCGGAACCACGTCCCCTTGCTCGTTCTTGCCAGCATGTGAACCGCACTTGATCCACCGGCCATCGGGTCCCTCGAACCAAGCCTACTTGTCTCTCCGCTCCTCGGAGACCGCCATGGCTAAGACCTTTCGCGCCTGTTCTTCACCTGCACCAATGCAACCAAGCCGCATTCTACACCTGCAATACTTGAGCCAAGGGAAACGTCAATCCACACCACGTTGTCAATCACTCATCACACCAGGAAGCGACCATCCACCGGTCCTCGGACACACTAGGTCCTCAATCTCCCCCTTGATGAGTGCATTGACAACACACACAGTAACCAATTGATATGAAGAAAATATAAAAGAAATCGAAAACAAGACTCAAGCAAGTGACTAAAAGCAAGACCAAGCCGAGAACAAAGTCACTCTGCAAGAGAAAGCTCCAGAAACGCCGACCCTTCAAGAAGAAGCGAAAGGGCTCAACACCATCGGCAAAAGAGCAAAAGCACAAAGCACAAATCACAAACTTCAAATCCTCCAACTCACTTTTCAGGACTCTCAAAGCACTCCCCCTGCAAAGATGCAACTCCCCCTGAACAAGTGAACTTGTGCGTGCGAAAATCACTCGAAAATGGCTCAAATCTTCACAACTTGTGTGCTCTCAGCACAGGGGCGGTTAAACCGCCCAGGGGGGGCGGTTAAACCGCCCCTGGCAGATGACCAAAGTGAAAAGAGCCAAAATTTCACAAACCAACTCGCAATGATGCCGTTCCAACTTGGAAACCTTCCACATGTGCCCAGCAAGATTTTCCAATGATCAAACTCTCAGAAACTTCACAAATTTTCAGAAAACCACATTTGGGCAAAACTTTCAATCTCTCACACAAATCCGGCAAAAACTAGAGCAAAAACTTTCTTCTAAATTCACCAATAACTCCCCCTTGCCAAATGCTCCAGAAATTCTCCCCCTTGTTGACAATGCACACATCAAGGCAAAATGTACAAAATGCAACTACAAGCTTCTCAAATATACAATGAGCAATACAAAATGCTACAAGTTAGAGAGGAGGCAAACTAGATAGTTCATCATGTCACACGGGCATTGCCATCAAGAAGGTGAAGACATATATCCAATTGACAAAGCCATGAGCAAATTGTGGACTTTTGTCAAAAATGGCACCGCATGAGCAAAGTCCTAACCATGGATTGTTTAAGCAAAAATAAACTTCATCTCACCAAAATCATGAAAGGACAAGCATTCTTGACAAAAGATCATCATAAACGCCCAAGTTCTACCTCATGTCATGTCAAAGCACGGAGCCATGTGTTCACTTCTCATGGGAGACTTCTCCGGCAAACAACATGCAACCGCTTAGCACCCATGTGTGCAAGTGTGTGCAATGGTGAAAGCATAGGGACATGAGCATAATTTTCTGCAAATATTTCTTTTTCTCATCCTTTCTTCTTTCATGCATAGACATCTCATTTTTCAAATTTTTCAAGTTAAGCATGGTACATGAAATGTCTTTGCGACAGAAAGAAGCTTATGCTCCTCCACAAGATAAAACATGGGCTAAACATTCACAATGACAAAGATCTTTGACCCAATTGAAAAGAATATCACACCCTAACATGATCTTAAGCCAGATATAGCCATTTCTGCTCAAACAAGACATGCAAAGGCATTTACTCATGGGTGAAGGAATTAAGTTCAGTTTGTCATTTTAGTTCAAAAAGAGACTATCTCAACAGAATATATATCAAAACCATCAAGAGCATAGCCATCCATACAGGTAATCCCTAGCCAGCCTGCCTAAACTCTAAAATGTAGCAAGTTGTACCAATCACTGCATATAGGAGAAGCTCATCCTAAGATATGATACAAAAGATGAAATCAAGATACAAAAGCAAGAAAAATATACATCAAGATACAAAGATGGTACAACAGTATACATATGCTACAAGAGAAGCCTCCAAAACTCAGCTCAGAAAACGTACACACACCAAGTTCTCCTCGCAAGCGGGTGAAGGTAACTTGGTCAAGTGGCTTAGTGAAAATGTCTGCAAGCTGGTTTTGGGTAGAAACATGGGCAAGCTCAATCTCAAAACACAAGTGCAATCAAAGCACAAATACAAAGCTCCCCCTGGAATGTGCAACCGAAATGCAAATCCAAGGTTCAGGTTCAATCATCAGCTCCCCTTGGAATGTGCAACTGAAATGCAAATCCAAGGTTCAGGTGCAAACTTCAAACTCCCATAATATGCACAATCAAAATGCAAATGCAGCAAACTCACAATCTCATGCAATCCAAAAAGCTATAAACAAAGTCATCTCCTTGTCAAACCAACTTGAGCAAATTTCTCCCCATTAAATAAAGCTGAGCTCCCCTCAATCAAAGACACCTAGAAAAACTAGAGAAGGTGTACAAAAGCAAATGGAAAGCTCCATCATAAAAAAGAAAGAAAAATCTCAAATGAGCAAAATGCAACAAAAGATACCAACTAAAAGGATACCAGATAAACAAATGTACAATATGCTACACAAAACATAAAAACCAAGATACAGGCACAAAGCAAGTTAAATATACACAGATGAACACAAGAGTGTACAAGGGATATACTCACAATACATAGTGTACAAGGGCCACATCGGGGCCATCCAAAAAAGGTGTGGAGAACCATCAAACCTTGATCATGCAAAAGACCAAGAGTCACCAAGCTCATGTTCTCCATACCTCACACCTGCACAATCAAAAGCGAGAACGAGAACGAGCGAATGACTCGACACTGGGGTTAGCACAGAAAGAGTCAACCCAGTGTCGGGCCATCTGCTCAAAAGAGGGGTTAGCAAAATCAACTCTACCGCGTGAAACCCTCTCGTCTCTCACCATCGGACCTCTAGCACCACGCGGGGGAAAACGTGGCCTAGACTCTCTCCTAGCCTCAAAGCTACGGTCGAACCTCCCTGAACCAAACTGACCACGAAACGGAGGCCGCCTAGCAAACTCACGAACAGCTGGAATACCACGACTAGCAACCACAGGAACTGTACGCACAAAGGCGTCGCCTCTCGGCCAAGGTGAACGAGACACAGGCACACTACGAGAAGAGTAGTACCTGTCCCTGTTCCCCACCTCCTTCTCTCTTCTCACCTCCCTCTTCTTCCTCCAACAGAACTCCTTAAGGTGTCCATCCCTTCCACAATGCTCACAATGGAAGCGGACTGGCTTTGGCTTTGGGGTTTCTCTCGGCTGTGAAACCCCACTCCTCACAAAGGTCACTCTCCTCTGAAAGTTCTCTGACTTAGGTGGAAACTTGGGAGGATCTGGAGTGGTGTCAAGCTTGTTCAGCAGGTGGTTTGGTTTGGGTGTGAAGGTGTTCTTGAGAATGGTTTTTGGTGGGTTTGTGGGAATGTTTGCGGTGAAGCTCTCTGGATCTCTCTCTCTCTCACCACTACTCTCACCAACCTTCTCAGAACCAAGACCACAACCATCAGCTCTCTTGAAACTCGCAATCAACATCTTGAGCTGAGGCTCACGACCAGACAACCAACCCAAACACTGTCTCAGCTCATCATTCTCATCTTGCAAGCGATTCACACACTGCTCTAACTCAACATTTTTCAACGCAACAACATCACAAGCAGAACATGAATTCGCAATGGGAGATTTAAGTTGTGCTTCAAGTGAACTAATCATGGTGCGTGATTCAAGTAACTGAGCATGCAAAGCAGGACAAGAAGTACAAGCACCTAGCAAAGATGACCTAGACTTCAACTCAGCAAGCTCAACTCTAGCACCCACTAGTTCATCCAAGCAAGTCATGTGTTTCTCCTTAAGCACAACAAGATCAGCCATATGCACATCACAAAACGAGCATTCAACCTCATCAGACACAAGAGGAGCATCCTTCAACATGGCAATTTCAGACTCAAGCTTATCTGCTCTCTCCCTAGACTCGCAAAGCAAAGATTCAAACTCCATAGCCTTCTTTCCAGTCTCAGAAAGCAAGGTCTCAAGCTCAGCCACTCTATCCTTGGACTCTCCTAGCAAAGACCTAAACTCCCTCTTTTCTTTGTTGGTCTTTCTAAGCACATCATCATGGTTATCGACCAACTGCTCTAATCTAGCAATCTCCTGACGCAAAGAGGTGGGATCGGTCAATACCTCATCCTCGGAGTCGGAGTCGGAGTCGTAGTCGGAGACGTTCTTGTTGTTGGAGTCGTGCGCCATGGTGCAGAAGTTCATAGCGACCCCTGAAAGCCCGTTGAAGTTGCGGTTCTTGTGCTTCTTCTCCTTGCGGTGGCCGCGATCTTCTTCCTCGCTGCTTGAGCTTGACGAGGTGTCGGTGTTCTCCTCCTTGTTCTTGTGCTTGGAGTGGTGCTTGTCCTTGGAGCGGTGCTTGTGCTCATCTCGTGGGCGGTGCTTGTGTTTCTTGATTTCCTCGGGGCACTCGGCGATGAAGTGACCCATCTTCCCGCATCTGTAGCACGTACTCCCGGCACGCCTCGAACCCTTGCGGTTCTGGTACATCCGCTCGAACCTCCTCGTGAGCAACGCGAGATCCTCCTCGCTCAGCACCTCATATTCTTCATCTGGAAGAGACACAAGAGAAGACAAAGCAAAGTGTCTGGAAGTGTTAGCCTGTCTATAACCAGAGCCACCGACTAGAGCCAGACTATGGGGATCAGTCGGACTCTTAGCCTTGGCAAGCAACTGTCTGTCCACCTCGGAAGATTTCAACTTCGAGGAAAGCTCATCAACAGAAAGAGTCTCATAGTTTGCCGACTCCATGATCGCCTCAACCTTGGCACCCCACACGGATCTATCAAGTGCTTGCAGGAGCTTGATAGCTCGGTCATGATCCGAGTATGGGAGCACGGTAATGTTGGCTTTCATGTTGTTGACAATCGAAGTGAAACGCTGAAACAAAGCATCAACCGACTCTCCAGGCAAATGAGCGAAATTCTCATATTCTCTCCTGTACATCGAGAAAAGCCTAGCCTTGACATGGCTATCACCACCGTGGGCTACCTTGAGCTTCTGCCAGATCTGGCAAGCTAGATCCTCGCCCAAAACACGCTCAAACTCCTCGGCAGACAAAGCACGGAACAAGTAGTCAACAGCTCTAGCGTTTGCCTCAAACCTATCCTTTGCATCCTGGGCATCTAAGCTGGTGGGATTGACATAGTTTTCATCTTTCGTCACATCCCACAGCAACTTTCCTTTGCCTCGCAAGAAAGCGCCCATACGCGCAACCCAGTTCGGGTAGTTCTTCCCATCGAAGTGCGGAGGCCCGGAACCCCGATCTTGGTACGCCATCTTTGGATCTTAGACTGGTTAGAGTCGCAAAGACCCGTAACCTGGCTCTGATACCAATTGAAGGACCGAAACGGCGACCAGAGAGGGGGGGAGTGAATGGGAGCCGATAAAAAATCTTTCCAAACAATCCGGCTATTCTCCCAAATCAACTCTGAAACCTCCGAGAGCAATCTTGCCAAGATCACGTAGCCACTGTCAAGCTACTGACCCTAGGAACAAGAAACGAGCAGCGGAACTCGAACCAATCGAAACGAACACCAAAACGACCCGAAACTCGGCTCGATCTAACACACCCAGGGGGGCGGTTAAACCGCCCGGGCCTGGGATCCTCAGGAGAAAGTCAAAACAAAAGTGGATCTTCCAAACCGCTTGAGCTCTTGAGGCGAGATTTTGGTCAGATGATCTAGACCTCCAGTGGAGTGTTTTCCCAAAAGATCTCGGCCTCTAACTCAGTACAACTCCCGGAATCGCAGATCTCGCGAAGAACACCATGACCTCGAGTTCATCCCGAAAATCTCAAAACCAGAGCGATTCTCGGCGTTTGGGGGCAAGGGATCACCAGCAAAAGAGGCACAAGGCACTCATACGTGAATCCCCCAAAGAAATCCGAGAGAAAACGCCCGGGAACAAGAAGAACGAAAATCCCTCAAAAATAGCTCCGAAAATACCCACGAAAATAGAAAAAGGAAAGGGAGCTCGGAAAATCAAATCATGGCACAAAGATGAGCAGCACAAACTCAATCACATAACCATGAATTCACCTATACAAACTAGGAATGATTCGAAGTAGTTCTAGGTGGAGGGGATGAAGGGGAAAACAAGTTCAAAGTAAAACCTAAAGAGATAACTAGAGAGATAACAGCCACCAGCCCTGTAGGGGCCTATTAGTAGTCCAAGTGGTGGTGTCCTAAAGACTAAACTACCCCTAAGTGATACATACCCCTCAGGGGCAAATTTGACATTTGGTCTTCAGATATTTTCCGGCTCGGGCACCTTCCACTGCAAGCTAGCTTCTCTCCGACGCAAGCCTTGCAGTCACGCCGCGTGTCCTCCGGATCGAAGCTCCTCGACGCCGATTTTGGGCCAGGCCCAGGGGGAGGCGGTTAAACCGCCCTGGGGGGCGGTTAAACCGCCCCTGGCAGCCACTCTGGCCCAGCCGCCCAATTCGCCTCGTCGAGTCCTCGGTCCTTGGTTTTGAGGCCCAAACCAAGGGAAACCGTCCACCGATGATTTTGTGGCCAAATCACCAAACCCCGCGCGCAAACTTCGGTTGTTAGCCGCCACCTTGCGCCGGCTTCTCGTCCGCGTACGAGCTTCGGTTGTGAGCCGCTACCTCGCACCGGAACCACGTCCCCTTGCTCGTTCTTGCCAGCATGTGAACCGCACTTGATCCACCGGCCATCGGGTCCCTCGAACCAAGCCTACTTGTCTCTCCGCTCCTCGGAGACCGCCATGGCTAAGACCTTTCGCGCCTGTTCTTCACCTGCACCAATGCAACCAAGCCGCATTCTACACCTGCAATACTTGAGCCAAGGGAAACGTCAATCCACACCACGTTGTCAATCACTCATCACACCAGGAAGCGACCATCCACCGGTCCTCGGACACACTAGGTCCTCAATCTCCCCCTTGATGAGTGCATTGACAACACACACAGTAACCAATTGATATGAAGAAAATATAAAAGAAATCGAAAACAAGACTCAAGCAAGTGACTAAAAGCAAGACCAAGCCGAGAACAAAGTCACTCTGTCCTTCTTCAAAGGTCACGTTCTCTACACGAACACACAAGCAATACAATAAATAAAAGAAACAGTACACCAAAAATAATAAACAGAACAAAAGAAGCACATAAAACTATTCCTTACGCAGAGACGATCCCGTGAGCGCAAAAATCGCTCAAAACGGAATTAAAACGGCTAAGATATGAGCTAAACAAGGTTTAGGGACCTGCTGGTAAGAAAACTTAGTTTCCAGGGGCTAAACGAGAAAAAAAACCGAGGGCTAAAATCTAATTATGTATAAAAACAGGAGGGCTAACATGTAAAAGAACCAAGCTTAGGGCGGCTGACATGATAAAATAGAAAGACAGGGGCTAAAACAAAAGAACCAGGGGCTCTTTTCAAAATACTTTTGAACTAAGCTGGACGGCGCTGCAAAAACGAGGAAACCCAGGGGCTCTTTTGCAAAAGAGCCAGGGCGCGGCTGGGTTGACCGGTATTGACCTGGTTACTGGAGGGGAGGCGACGGCGGTTACTGGTGCGGCACGGCGCAACCGGGGGGGGGGGGGGGGCGAGTTACGCAGGCGCGGGGGAGGCGGAGAGATGGCGGCGGCGCCGCCGGGAGCGGCGCGAGCGGGAGGAGGAAGATGACGGGCGGGGCCCGGCTGTCAGCGGCACGGGGCAAAGGCGGAAAGGGCGCAGGCGCCTTCGACGCGGCGGGCGCGGGCGCGGGCTGCCGCAGGCCTAGCTGGGCCGACTGGCCGCGTGGGCCGAGCGCGCGGAAAATGGGCCGCGGCGCTTCTGCTGTGGCTGGGCTGAAAGGAGAGGGGGAGGGTGCGAAGCTGAGCGGGCCGAGAAGATCAGGGAGCAAAAGCAGACTTGCTGCAATTTAAGCAAACAACACTCAAACTAAATTCGAATTCAACCAAATTTGAATTCGAACTACTCAAAATAGAATGCAGCAGCATGGATGCATCAAACACATGTTGATCCTAAAATTATAATTATTTTTTTTAAAGATTTCTTTTGTGATGGATTTTTGGGTGTTACAACAGGAGTATCAATCTTGCATCGGTTTAGACCATTTTACCCAGGGCCACTTGATGCGCGAGGGCCCTGTCCATACTCTTTTTATGTGCAACCCCGGTTTCATCGATGAAGTCGAACTTCCATGCCTGGATCTTTCGTTGAAATCGGCGAAAAGTCTAACCTTGCAGCTCAGGAGGAAGGAACCCGCTCGCCATAGTGTCGCGGGACCCATGACACGTGGTAGGCGAGCCAGGCACGATAGCGAAGCCGAAACATCTACCTACCTCAGCCCGAGTACAACCAGCAGCAGCAGACCAAGTACCACCACCAGCTGCAGACCGAGTACCAGCAGCAGCATCAGGGAACGTACGACTACTACCAGGAGACAGGATATGGACCGCAGGTCGGACCATCTGCGTCCGCTAGGTAAGGGTACGTTCGATTGGTGGAAAACTCGACATTGACGATGCGGCTTCAAATCGGTCTCTTGGTTATCAACCAAGCACAACTTGATTGACCTCGCCGAGAAGGCCTTTCCTGCAAGCGAATCGAAGAACACAAGCAAGAAGATAGAAGAAACACGCAATCTGAAATTGCAAGTTTGAATGAAGCAAAGATAAAGTTGGGGTTCAAGCTCTTGATCCGAAAGGACTAATCGCCATAGGCGGGAAGAACAAGAACGGGGCCCCTGGATCACTGTAAAAGGACTTGTCGCCATAGTTACAACGAATCAATCTCAGTTTCTCGAAGGAAAACTAGAACTAAACAAAACCCAAGTTTCTACAGTGGCATACTGAGTTTATACCCTAAAGAGACGAGCTAGGGTTGGGGGAAGCAAGGGAGGGGTGCCCACAACTTGGGCTGAAGGCCTGACACAAATTGGTGGCGCAGCACCTTGACAGATTCTGGACGTCCACTTGTTTTGACGATTCATGTTGACTCAAAAGGAATTTAGACGTGGGGCCAGTGTCATTGGAAGCGTTATGAAATTCCCTTTCCATCCATTTAAAGAACGTCCAAAACGGACCTCGTATGCGGCCTCGGCGTCAATTTTAATGGATGCTGTTCCTGGACTCCGAGGGGGACTCGAACTTGATTTATTTTGGGCCTCCACCTTGGCGTTTCAAACCGGATGAGCCTTGGGCCTCCTTCTTGACTTGGACACTCTTGTTGGACTCCTTTTTGTTCATGCCATGCTCCAATCATGGCCATATGCATAGATGTCATGTCCTCATCAGTATGACTACGAGAACCCGGTATCCCGGGGAATCTCAGAGCTCAATGCCAGGCTAGACACGGTGAGCCTACAACAACAGGAGATAAGCGATAACCTTGCTTATAACACCGACAGCACCTAGCAGAACTGGGAGATGACCACATCCCTCCAGACTGACCTTGACGGCTTCTTTAACTACATGCATTACGACCTCAACCAGCACTACCAGTGAGCTTCGTCGAAGCTTGGGGGAGTCCCTGGTAAGTTCGGAAGTACCCCTGTCAGTTTGCCTTGCCTTGCCTTGGCTTGCCTTGTTTTGTCTTGCCTTGCCTTGCCTTGCTGTGATAATAATAATAAACAAATAGCCTAAATAAATGTTGAATAAAAGCTCCAAAATGTCTTTATGTATGGAAGTATGGTTGATAACCTGGGAATGATGAATAGTTGCTCTGTTTGTGCCCTCTAAGTGCCTTGTTCTTAATCCTTTACTCTTTGGGTATTTGAGTTCGTTGGTGAAGGACCGAAACAGCGACCAGAGAGGGGGGGAGTGAATGGGAGCCGATAAAAATTCTTTCTAATCGATCCGGCTATTCTCCCAAAACAACTCCGAAACCTCCGAGAACAATCTTGCCAAGATCACGTAGCCACTCTCAAGCTACTGACCCTAGGAACAAGAAACGAGCAGCGGAACTCGAACCAATCGAAACGAACACCAAAACGACCCGAAACACGGCTCGATCTAACACACCCAGGGGGGGCGGTTAAACCGGCCAGGGGGGCGGTTAAACCGCCCGGGCCTGGGTGGCTCGGGAAAAAGTCAAAACAAAAGTGGATCTCCCAAACCGCTTGAGCTCTTGAGGCGAGATTTTGGTCAGATGATCTAGACCTCCAGTGGAGTGTTTTCCCAAAAGATCTCGGCCTCTAACTCAGTACAACTCCCGGAATCGCAGATCTCGCGAAGAACACCATGACCTCGAGTTCATCCCGAAAATCTCAAATCCAGAGCGATTCTCGGCGTTTGGGGGCAAAGGATCACCAGCAAAAGAGGCACAAGGCACTCATACGTGAATCCCCCAAAGAAATCCGAGAGAAAACGCCCTAGAACAAGAAGAACGAAAATCCCCCAAAAATAGCTCCGAAAATACCCACGAAAATAGAAAAAGGAAAGGGAGCTCGGGAAATCAAATCATGGCACAAAGATGAGCAGCACAAACTCCATCACATAACCATGAATTCACCTATACAAACTAAGAATGATTCGAAGTAGTTCTAGGTGGAGGGGATGAAGGGAAAACTAGTTCAAAGGAAAACCTAAAGAGATAACTAGAGAGATAGCAGCCACCAGCCCTGAAGGGGCCTATTAGTAGTCCAAGTGGTGGTGCTCTAAAGACTAAACTACCCCTAAGTGATACATACCCCTCAGGGGCAAATTTGACATTTGATCTCAGATATTTTCCGGCTCGGGCACCTTCCACTGCAAGCTAGCTTCCCTCCGACGCAAGCCTTGCAGTCACGCCGCGTGTCCTCCGGATCGAAGCTCCTCGACGCCGTTCTTGGGCCAGCCCAGGGGGGGCGGTTAAACCGGCCCTGGGGGGCGGTTAAACCGCCCCTGTCAGCCCACTCGGCCCAGCTGCCCAAGTTCGCCTCGTCGAGTCCTCGGTCCTTGGTTTTGAGGCCCAAACCAAGGGAAACCGTCCACCGATGATTTTGTGGCCAAATCACCAAACCCCGCGCGCAAACTTCGGTTGTTAGCCGCCACCTTGCGCCGGCTTCTCGTCCGCGTACGAGCTTCGGTTGTGAGCCGCTACCTCGCACCGGAACCACGTCCCCTTGCTCGTTCTTGCCAGCATGTGAACCGCACTTGATCCACCGGCCATCGGGTCCCTCGAACCAAGCCTACTTGTCTCTCCGCTCCTCGGAGGCCGCCATGGCTAAGACCTTTCGCGCCTGTTCTTCACCTGCACCAATGCAACCAAGCCGCATTCTACACCTGCAATACTTGAGCCAAGGGAAACGTCAATCCACACCACGTTGTCAATCACTCATCACACCAGGAAGCGACCATCCACCGGTCCTCGGACACACCGGGTCCTCAATCTCCCCCTTGATGAGTGCATTGACAACACACACATAGTAACCAATTGATATGAAGAAAATATAAAAGAAATCGAAAACAAGACTCAAGCAAGTGACTAAAAGCAAGAACAAGCCGAGAACAAAGTCACTCTGCAAGAGAAAGCTCCAGAAACGCCGACCCTTCAAGAAGAAGCGAAAGGGCTCAACACCATCGGCAAAAGAGCAAAAGCACAAAGCACAAATCACAAACTTCAAATCCTCCAACTCACTTTTCAGGACACTCAAAGCACTCCCCCTGCAAAGATGCAACTCCCCCTGAACAAGTGAACTTGTGCGTGCGAAAATCACTCGAAAATGGCTCAAATCTCCACAAAGCTTGTGCTCTCAGCACAGGGGCGGTTAAACCGCCCAGGGGGGCGGTTAAACCGCCCCTGGCAGATGACCAAAGTGAAAAGATGCCAAAATTGCACAAACCAACTCGCAACGATGCCGTTCCAACTTGAAAACCTTCCAAATATGCCCAGCAAGATTTTCCAATGATCAAACTCTCAGAAACTTCACAAATTTTCAGAAAACCTCATTTGGGCAAAACTCTTCACTTCTCACACAATTTCGACAAATTCTAGAGCAAAAGCTTTCTCAAAGATTCAGCAACATCTCCCCCTTGCAAAATGCTCCAGAAATTCTCCCCCTTGTTGACAATGCACACATCAAGGCAAAATGTACAAAATGCAACTACAAGCTTCTCAAATATACAATGAGCAATACAAAATGCTACAAGTTAGAGAAGAGGCAAACTAGATAGTTCATCATGTCACACGGGCATTGCCATCAAGAAGGTGAAGACATATATCCAATTGACAAAGCCATGAGCAAATTGTGGATTTTTATCAAAAATGTCACCACATGAGCAAAGTCCTAACCATGGATTGTTAAGCAAAAATGAACTTCATCTCACCAAAATCATGAAAGGACAAGCATTCTTGACAAAAGATCATCATAAACGCCCAAGTTCTACCTCATGTCATGTCAAAGCACGGAGCCATGTGTTCACTTCTCATGGGAGACTTCTCCGGCAAACAACATGCAACCGCTTAGCACCCATGTGTGCAAGTGTGTGCAATGGTGAAAGCATAGAGACATGAGCATAATTTCTGCAAATATATCTTTTTCTCATCTTTCTTCTTTCATGCATAGACATCTCATTTTTCAAATTTTTCAAGTTAAGCATGGTACATGAAATGTCTTTGCGACAGAAAGAAGCTTATGCTCCTCCACAAGATAAAGCATGGGCTAAACATTTACAATGACAAAGGTCTTTGACCCAATTGAAAAGAATATCACACCCTAACATGATCTTAAGCCAGATATAGCCATTTCGGCTCAAACAAGACATGCAAAGGCATTTACTCATGGGTGAAGAATTTAAGTTCAGTTTGTCATTTTAATTCGAAAAGAGACTATCTCAAAGAATATATATCAAAACCATCAAGAGCATAGCCATCCATACAAGCAATCCCTAGCCAGCCTGCCTAAACTCTAAAATGTAGCAAGTTGTACCAATCACTGCATATAGGAGAAGCTCATCCTAAGATATGATACAAAAGATGAAATCAAGATACAAAAGCAAGAAAAATGTACATCAAGATACAAAGATGGTACAAAATATACATATGCTACAAGAGAAGCCTCCAAAACTCAGCTCAGAAAACCGCACACACACCAAGTTCTCCTCGCAAGCGGGTGAAGGTAACTTGGTCAAGTGGCTTAGTGAAAATGTCTGCAAGCTGGTTTTGGGTAGAAACTGGGCAAGCTCAATATCTCCTTTCTCCACATGATCTCTCAGAAAGTGGTACCTCACTTCTATGTGTTTGGTTTTGGAATGAAGCACGGGATTTTTGGCTACGCTTATGGCACTGGTGCTATCACAAAGAAGTGGAACATGGGACATGTCTAAGCCAAAATCTCTCAAGGTGTATGTGATCCAAAGCAACTGAGAACAGCAGCTAGCAGCAGCAACATACTCGGCCTCTGTGGTGGATTGGGCTACACTAGACTGCTTGCGAGAAGACCAAGACACAAGAGACGAACCAAGAAACTGACACTGACCAGAAGTAGACTTGCGATCAACACGACATCCAGCAAAATCCGCATCAGAAAAACCATGAAGTGCAAGAGTGGAATCGGCAGAATACCAAAGACCCAGCTCAGGAGTAAACTTGAGATACCTGAAAATCCTCTTGACGGCCTGACGATGTGAAGTCCTCGGTGAAGCCTGAAAACGAGCGCACAGACACACGCTGAACTGTATGTCCGGCCTCGTCGCCGTCAAGTAGAGGAGGGAGCCGATCATGCTCCGGTACTCCTTCTGGTCCACTGGTTCTCCGTCCTCATCCGCATCCAAAGCTGTAGTCGTACTCATCGGCGTAGTCATCGGCTTGGAGTCGCTCATGTCGAATTTCTTGAGAATGTCCTTGGTGTACTTGCTTTGGTGCACGAACGTCCCATCCTTGGTTTGCTTGATCTGCAGCCCGAGAAAGAACTGCAACTCTCCCATCATCGACATCTCAAATTCCCTGCTCATATCGTCTGCAAACTTGGCAACAAGATCATGAGAAGAGCCACCAAAAATGATATCATCCACGTAAATCTGAACGATTAAAAGATCATTGCCATTTCTCAGCAAGAAGAGCGTCTTATCAACCTTCCCCATCACAAACCCCTTGCTAAGCAAGAACCCTCTCAACCTGCCATACCACGCTCTGGGTGCTTGCTTTAGGCCATATAAAGCTCGGTGGAGTTTGTACACTCGGTGTGGGTATCTCTCACTCTCAAAACCCGGGGGCTGCCTCACATACACTTCTTCCTCGATCACCCCATTCAAGAAGGCACTCTTCACAGTCCATTTGGTACAATTTGAACCCTTTAGCAACTGCAAATGCTAGAAGGATCCGAATTGCCTCCAAACGGGCAACAGGAGCAAATGTCTCCTCATAATCTATCCCCTCCTGCTGCGAAAACCCCTGAGCAACCAACCTCGCTTTGTTCTCACAATCTCACCACTCTCATCCCTCTTGTTCTTGAACACCCACTTGGTTCCTATGGGATGGCAATTTGGAGGTGGTTCTACTAACTTCCACACCTGATTTCTCTCAAAGTTTTCAAGCTCTTCATGCATGGCATTGACCCAATCAGAATCAGATAAAGCGTGTCCAACATTTTTGGGCTCAAAAGACGCGACAAAAGCAGAATGAGCATAATGAGAGATGTTCTGTGACCTCGACCGTGTAGTGCGTTCATCCATGTTCCCGATGATCTTCGAAGGTGGATGATCCCTCTGTACCAGCCGGGGAGCTTCTCGCCTCGAGATTGCCTCCCCCTCAACATCAGCTTCCACTTGAACTCGATCTGGAGCGCGACTCGACGAAGGTGTAGCAGAGGGGCCGTCGTCGAACGTCGTGGTAGTAGTGGAAGTAGAAGGTACACGATCTCCACACGGTGCCTGAAATTCCTCATCATCTTCATCATCAGGCTGTTCTTCCTCAAAGATGGGCTGTCCCAAGTCATCATCACCTGCACACTCAAAAGCAGAAGAGCTACACGGAATGGTCTCGTCGAAGGTGACTTCGCAAGTCTCCATGATTTGGTTAGTTTCAAGATTGAGCACACGATATGCTCGAGAATGATTAGCATAACCAAGAAAAATTCCATCCATCGAACGAGACTCAAACTTGTCCAAATTTCCTTTCTTCAAGATGAAACACTTGCAACCAAAAACCCGAAAGTGACTCACACGGGGGGAACGACCATGGAAAAGCTCATAGCAAGTTTTCTTCTTGAAAGCACGAAGGAAAATCCGATTCGAAACATAGCAAGCTGTGTTCACCGCTTCTGCCCAATACTTCCTAGGAGTCCTATGCTCATCTAGCATCGTCCTAGCCATCTCACAAAGTGTTCTATTCTTTCTCTCAACAACACCATTCTGACAAGCAACATATGGCGAAGAGTATTGGTGTTCGAGACCAAGATCACGACAGAAGGCATCAAAACGAGTGTTCTTAAATTCCGTACCATTGTCGCTACGTATAGCTCTCATGGCACCACCATTACTCTCGTTTTTCAACCTCAAAATCAGATCTCGAACAAAATCAAAAGTCTCATCCTTCGACGCCAGAAAGAACACCCAAGCATACCGAGAAAAGTCATCAACAACCACAAGAACATACCACTTCCCACCAACTGAACGAACTCGAGCGGGGCCAACCAAGTCCATGTGCAAAAGCTCCCCTGGACGCTCAGTCATAACATCTGTCAAAGGTGGGTGGGAAGCAGCAACCATTTTTCCATGCCTACAAGGTGCACAAACCAAATCTTTCTCGAACTTGAGCTTGGGCAATCCTCGGATAAGGTCAAGAGCACTCAAGCGTGTGAGTAGATCAAAGCTCACATGACCCAATCTCCTATGCCACTTCCAAAGCTCAGAAGAAGTACCAGCGATCAAACACCGTGAAGGACCAAAAGATCGAGAAAAATCAGCACGAAAAATCTGTCCCTCAGGAATGATCATACACACAAGGTCACCTCGAGAATCAAGAATTTTCGAATCACCACGCTTAAATCGAACCTCATAACCCTCATCAAGAAGCTGAGAAACTGAGAGCAAATTGAAACCAAGATTCTTGACAAGAGCAACCCGCTTCAACATGAAAGTGTCGCTCACCTGAATAGCACCCTCAGACAACACTCTACCTCTACCCTTATCCCCGAAAGTGATGTACTGCCTGGACACCACCGGGGTGAGACTGGAGAACCACTTACCATTACCTGTCATATGTCTCGAGCAGCCAGAATCCATCAACCAAAAGTTCTCCAAGCCTCCCACCTGCACAATCAAAAGCGAGAACGAGAATGAGCGAATGACTCGACACTGGGGTTAGCACAAAACGAGTCAAACCAGTGTCGGGCCATCTGCTCAAAAGAGGGGTTAGCAAAATCAACTCTACCACGTGAAACCCTCTCGTCTCTCACCATCGGACCTCTAGCACCACGCGGGGGAAAACGTGGCCTAGACTCTCTCCTAGCCTCAAAGCTACGGTCGAACCTCCCTGAACCAAACTGACCACGAAACGGAGGCCGCCTAGCAAACTCACGAACAGCTGAAACACCACGACTAGCAACCACAGGAACTGTGCGCACAAAGGCGTCGCCTCTCGGCCAGGGTGAACGAGACACAGGCACACTACGAGAAGAGTAGTACCTGTCCCTGTTCCCCACCTCCTTCTCTCTTCTCACCTCCCTCTTCTTCCTCCAACAGAACTCCTCAAGGTGTCCATCCCTTCCACAATGCTCACAATGGAAGCGGACTGGCTTTGGCTTTGGGGTTTCTCTCGGCTGTGCCCTCTCTCTCGGCTGGTAAACCCCACTCCTCACAAAGGTCACTCTCCTCTGAAAGTTCTCTGACTTAGGTGGAAACTTGGGAGGATCTGGAGTGGTGTCAAGCTTGTTCAGCAGGTGGTTTGGTTTGGGTGTGAAGGTGTTCTTGAGAATGGCTTTTGGTGGGTTTGTGGGAATGTTTGCGGTGGAGCTCTCTGGATCTCTCTCTCTCTCACCACTACTCTCACCAACCTTCTCAGAACCAAGACCACAACCATCAGCTCTCTTAAACTAGCAATCAACATCTTGAGCTGAGGCTCACGACCAGACAACCAACCCAAACACTGTCTCAGCTCATCATTCTCATCTTGCAAGCGATTCACACACTGCTCTAACTCAACATTTTTCAATGCAACAACATCACAAGCAGAACATGAATTCGCAATGGGAGATTTAAGTTGTGCTTCAAGTGAACTAATCATGGTGCGTGATTCAAGCAACTGAGCATGCAAAGCAGGACAAGAAGTACAAGCACCTAGCAAGATGACCTAGACTTCAACTCAGCAAGCTCAACCCTAGCACCCTCTAGTTCATCCAAGCAAGTCATGTGTTTCTCCTTAAGCACAACAAGATCAGCAATATGCACATCACAGAACGAGCATTCAACCTCATCAGACACAAGAGGAGCATCTTTCAAAACAGCAATCTCAGACTCAAGCGTAGCTGCTCTCTCCCTAGACTCGCAAAGCAAAGACTCAAACTCCATAGCCTTCTTTCCAGTCTCAGAAAGCAAGGTCTCAAGCTCAGCCACTCTATCCTTGGACTCTCCTAGCAAAGACCTAAACTCCCTCTTCTCTTGTTGGTCTTTCTAAGCACATCATCACGGTTATCGACCAACTGCTCTAATCTAGCAATCTCCTGACGCAAAGAGGTGGGATCTGTCAATACCTCATCCTCGGAGTCGGAGTCGGAGTCGTCCTTGCTCTTCACGGAGTCGTGCGCCATGGTGCAGTAGTCGACGGCGGCGAAGGAGATGCCGTTGAAGTTGCGGTTCAAGCTCTTCTTCTCCTTGCGGTGGCCGCGGTCCTCATCTTCACTGCTTGAGCTTGACGACGTGTTGGTGGAGCTTGTGTCGATGTCGCTCGCATCAGCCACCATCGCTCGAGATCTGTGCTTCTTGTGTCCACCGTGCTTGTTCTTGGATCTTCTCTCTTCCTTGTTCTTCTGCTTGGAGCGGTACTCGTCCTTGGGACGGTGCTTGTGGTCGTCTCGCGGGCGGTGCTTGCGGTTGTAGTCGTTCTTGATCTCCTCGGGGCACTCGGCGATGAAGTGGCCCATCTTCCCGCATCTGTAGCACGTACTCCCGGCACGCCTCGAACCCTTGCGGTTCTGGTACATCCGCTCGAACCTCCTCGTGAGCAACGCGAGATCCTCCTCGCTCAGCACCTCATACTCTTCATCTGGAAGGGACACAAGAGAAGACAAAGCAAAGTGTCTAGGAGTGTTAGCATGTCCATATCCAGAGCCACCGACTAGAGCCAGACTATGGGGATCAGTCGGACTCTTAGCCTTGGCAAGCAACTGTCTGTCCACCTCAGAAGACTTCAACTTCGAGAAAAGCTCATCAACAGACAGAGTCTCATAGTTTGCCGACTCCATGATCGCCTCAACCTTGGCACCCCACACGGATCTATCAAGTGCTTGCAGGAGCTTGATAGCTCGGTCATGATCCGAGTATGGGAGCACGGTAATGTTGGCTTTCATGTTGTTGACAATAGACGTGAAACGCTGAAACAAAGCATCAACAGACTCTCCAGGCAAATGAGCGAAATTCTCATATTCTCTCCTGTACATCGAGAAAAGCCTAGCCTTGACATGGCTATCACCACCGTGGGCTACCTTGAGCTTCTGCCAGATCTGGCAAGCTAGGTCCTCGCCCAAAACACGCTCAAACTCCTCGGCAGACAAAGCACGGAACAAGTAGTCAACAGCTCGGGCATTCGCCTCAAATCTATCCTTTGCATCCTGGGCATCTAAGTTGGTGGGATTGACATAGTTTTCATCTTTCGTCACATCCCACAGCAACTTTCCTTTGCCTCGCAAGAAAGCGCCCATACGCGCAACCCAGTTCGGGTAGTTCTTCCCATCGAAGTGCGGAGGCCCGGAACCCCGATCTTGGTACGCCATCTTTGGATCTTAGACTGGTTAGAGTCGCAAAGACCCGTAACCGGCTCTGATACCAATTGAAGGACCGAAACGGCGACCAGAGAGGGGGGGAGTGAATGGGAGCCGATAAAAATTCTTTCTAATCGATCCGGCTATTCTCCCAAAACAACTCCGAAACCTCCGAGAACAATCTTGCCAAGATCACGTAGCCACTCTCAAGCTACTGACCCTAGGAACAAGAAACGAGCAGCGGAACTCGAACCAATCGAAACGAACACCAAAACGACCCGAAACACGGCTCGATCTAACACACCCAGGGGGGCGGTTAAACCGGCCAGGGGGGCGGTTAAACCGCCCGGGCCTGGGTGGCTCAGGAAAAAGTCAAAACAAAAGTGGATCTCCCAAACCGCTTGAGCTCTTGAGGCGAGATTTTGGTCAGATGATCTAGACCTCCAGTGGAGTGTTTTCCCAAAAGATCTCGGCCTCTAACTCAGTACAACTCCCGGAATCGCAGATCTCGCGAAGAACACCATGACCTCGAGTTCATCCCGAAAATCTTAAATCCAGAGCGATTCTCGGCGTTTGGGGGCAAAGGATCACCAGCAAAAGAGGCACAAGGCACTCATACGTGAATCCCCCAAAGAAATCCGAGAGAAAACGCCCTAGAACAAGAAGAACGAAAATCCCCCAAAAATAGCTCCGAAAATACCCACGAAAATAGAAAAGGAAAGGGAGCTCGGGAAATCAAATCATGGCACAAAGATGAGCAGCACAAACTCCATCACATAACCATGAATTCACCTATACAAACTAAGAAAGATTCGAAGTAGTTCTAGGTGGAGGGGATGAAGGGAAAACTAGTTCAAAGGAAAACCTAAAGAGATAACTAGAGAGATAGCAGCCACCAGCCCTGAAGGGGCCTATTAGTAGTCCAAGTGGTGGTGCTCTAAAGACTAAACTACCCCTAAGTGATACATACCCCTCAGGGGCAAATTTGACATTTGATCTCAGATATTTTCCGGCTCGGGCACCTTCCACTGCAAGCTAGCTTCCCTCCGACGCAAGCCTTGCAGTCACGCCGCGTGTCCTCCGGATCGAAGCTCCTCGACGCCGTTCTTGGGCCAGCCCAGGGGGGCGGTTAAACCGGCCCTGGGGGGCGGTTAAACCGCCCCTGTCAGCCCACATCGGCCCAGCTGCCCAAGTTCGCCTCGTCGAGTCCTCGGTCCTTGGTTTTGAGGCCCAAACCAAGGGAAACCGTCCACCGATGATTTTGTGGCCAAATCACCAAACCCCGCGCGCAAACTTCGGTTGTTAGCCGCCACCTTGCGCCGGCTTCTCGTCCGCGTACGAGCTTCGGTTGTGAGCCGCTACCTCGCACCGGAACCACGTCCCCTTGCTCGTTCTTGCCAGCATGTGAACCGCACTTGATCCACCGGCCATCGGGTCCCTCGAACCAAGCCTACTTGTCTCTCCGCTCCTCGGAGGCCGCCA